>CABHPP010130738.1:0-18287 GCA_902168425.1 Peromyscus attwateri | reverse complement strand
ATACACATGTATCTGTGTGGGTATACACATGTATCCGTGTGGGTATATGATGCCCCTGGAGGCCAGTGGTGTCACCTCTTGATGCAACAGGTGTTTGGCTTCTTCCCTGTCTACAAATGCAGGCAGGATTTGCATCATACCATAGAACTGATAAGCGTAGGATCATTAGGCAGTATGGCTTCCCATATTTCTCCACACGCTCTCACATCTATGCTTACCTCCTTCTGGGGACTTAATAAAGCTGATGAGTTCCTGGCAGAGAATGTAATGAAAACACAAGTCGGTTTTGCAGAAGAAAGGTAACCGGTATTTTTCCAACCAGGTCAATAAGCCTTTGTACTTGGCAACCTAGAGTTTAAACAAAATGACACAAAGATAAACAGACCTGAGCCCTTCAGAAATGCAGTATAGAAAGGGAAATCAAGTCATGTTGTATTTGCCATATCTGGCTGGAAGGAGAAGTGTGCTGATTAAAAGTTATGCCTAAGGGGAGGGGAGACTTGAGCTGGCATTCCCAAAGACGAAAGTTGTTAAGTCGGATATAAAAAATTAAAACACACGCACATACAAAACAAACAAACAAAAACTGATGTGTCTTCAGAAGGTTTTCCTTATTCCCAAGTTTGTTTAAGAATTTGTTTAAGAAAACAGCTATGTTTTGTTTGAAAAAAAAAAAAAAAAAAGGAATAGCAAAACTCTTGTTCTGTGATGCCAGGTTCAACTCTTCTAACTTGCTTCTTTTTTCAAAATAATTTCTCATAAAAGCCCAACCCATATCAACTGCACAAAGAAGCTAAGTGTGAAGGTGCATACCTTTGATCCCAGCTCCTAGCAGGAGACTCATGAGTTCTAGTCTAGTCTGAGCAAAGGAAAAGAAATAAGGTGACAAAAAGAAAGAGAAAGGCATGCTTTGAGAAGAGAGAGGTGCCGGGCAGTGGTGGCGCACGCCTGTAATCCCAGCACTCAGGAGGCAGAGGCAGGTGGATCTCTGTGAGTTCGAGGCCAGCCTGGTCTACAGAGCTAGTCCAGGGCAGGCTCCAAAGCTACAGAGAAACCCTGTCTCGAAAAACCAAAAAAAAAAAAAAAAAAAAAAAAAAGAGAGAGAGAAGAGAGAAGAGAGAGGCATCTGGCCTTGGGCCGTGCCTACAGTGCGCAGCTGACCACAGCTGTCACAGCTGTCACAGCTGTGGCCCAAGTTTCCTGCCTCACCCTGTGTCGACTAAGCCTTAGATTCTTTCTTGCTTAGGTGTGTGACCTCGGACTTCTTCTCAGCATCGTGTCCAAGCATCTCCTCCCCAACCATCACGGCAGACACGAGAGATTTCCTAACTGTCGACTAGAATATCAAGAGAGAATTCAGCAGCCATTGCTGCTTGTTCTGGGGTGGGTAAAGCTGCGAACTGTCTCCCTGGCTGAACGCTACTTCTTCCATGGTCACCCTCTACGTGTCTTCTTCCTTCCCATTTCCAAATTCTTCAAATACACCCCCTCTCCCTCTGCCCCGAACCTTTTGCCATTCAAGAATCTTACCAAGTCATAAGGTATGTCTGGCCACAAGCTCCACTGTGAATTCTCAACATTGTAAAATGGTGTCTGACCAAAGACCTGCAAAAGAAAATGTGACAGTTTGAATAAGAAGACCCTCCGTAAGTGCGGTCCCGATGGATACATCTACAAAACACTCCCACACTTAAGGCTCAGGGAACATGGTGTAAGAGGGGGTGGGACGATTATAAGAGCCAGAGGAGGAGGAGGGATTTTGCTGTGAGGTTGTGTCTGATTGTGACATCAGAAGTTATACTTGTAAGTCTCGCCAACCTGACTGCCTAAATGTGAGCTGAACAAGGAAGACAAAATGAACATGCCAAAGTGGATGGGGAAGCTTCAAGCACACAAACAACCACAGGCAACTGTGGAACACTGGAAGTGGGGAGGTGGTCCTGCCTGGGGAGAAAGCACACCAAACGGGTGAACAGTGAGTGTCAAATGGGCAGTCCTGAAAATATACATACAAGTAACGTTATATGGATGGAACAAGTTCTATTTAGGAATATGTGTGTATGTATAAACACACATATGCATGCAATAACAATTGGTGAAAAAAAAAAGGCCATGAATTTGAAGGAGTGGAGGAGGGGTTTATGGAACAATTTGGAGGGAAGAAAGGGAGATACATTGTAAATAAAACACAGTCTCAACAACAACAACAACAAAAGGATATTGTCCATAGGCTCAGATATTTGAGTATTTGGTCTCCAGTTATCAATGGTACTGTTTGGGTAGCCTTAGATGGTGTGGCCTTGTTGAAGGAAGTATGTCATTGGAGGTGGGCTTTGAACTTTCAAAGCCATGCACCTCTCCCAGCTCTCTCTCTCCCTCCTCTCTCTCCTGTCTCCTCTCCCTTTCTGTCTTCTGTGGTTGAGGTTCAGGATGTGACCCTCAGCTTCCACCCCAGCCACCATGCCTGCCTCTTGCTGCCTCCTCTCCACCATCATGAACTCTTATCCCTTTGGAACCATTAGCCAAAACCAACTTTTTCTTTCTTAAGTTGCCCTGGTCATGGTGTTTTATCACAGAAATAGGAAAGCAACTAGTTCAAAAAGCTATAAAAAATACCCTCCCAAAGCAGAAGAAATCTTTGCACATACGGCAAGTTTCATCTGCAGCAGCCATGGGGGAAGAGAGGCTCCCCGACATTACTATTTCAAGAGACATTAATTCTCATTCCCCCCCCCCCATTAACAGCTTTCCCTGCACAAGAACATTAAGTTGACTTAATTCCACGATTCCCTTTTCATTTGGATATACCCTGCGTAGACCTGGGAGCTACCTTGCTTGTATGTAAAAGCTAAGACTCTTGATGGTAGTATGTATTTACCAATGCATTGTAATACTTACCTTCTTGTGGACTTAAGAGAGAGGAAACAAAGGCCTACATCTTTTTCTAACTAGAACCAGTGTCTATATCTGCCTATACCCCTGGCTAGAATGCCACTTTCCCATATCACTGTTTCCAGAACATCACTGTGAACTACGTAAATTGTATCAGTGAGTTGGATAATTAGCACGTCTCAAAATGGCTCCTGAGAACTGGGACAGCGTCAGAGATGAGAAAAGGTTCTGGACAGGAAAGGCAGGCTTCGGATTTATGATTTGACTGGGAAGTTCTGGGAGACTCGAGAGCTGGTTCTGGTTCCTGTTTATTTGCTCAGATTAAATTCAGGGCCATCAAGGTAACTCAGTACTTAAAGCTCCAATCCACCAACCTCGTGACCCGGATTTGACCGTTGGGTCCCACATGGTGGAGGGAGAGAACTGACTCTCATAAGTTTCATTTTTATCTCCACACATGCATGGTGCCTGCATTTGAGACACACACATACACACGCACGCGCACAATAAATATAATAAATTTTAAAACAGAAAAAAAAAATCTCAATTTGAAAAAGAAACAGAACAGACACTTAGGCATGTCAATGGAACGTTTGGATTCAGGGCTGAGAATGCTTACCGGGAGAGAAAGAAATGTGTTGAAAAAATCAGCAAAGATTTCATCCTCCAAAAGAATGATAAGATTTGTAGAACCGATGATCTCTGCATGTGGAGCAAACAAAACAAAACAGCCATGATGGGGTTGTGTCTGATGGAGAAAACAAAGCTATTGGACAGGTGACTACATGCCAGGTCTCAGCACGGTGGCCTGTAGATCTGACCCCATGTCCCTCCTCCAGGGCCCTCTTTTCATTGTTACTCTCTTACATACCCCTAGTTGTGGGGAACTCACCACCTTACACAGCAGCCTATTCAATTTATGAAGAGATGAAAACCGAGAGTTTTTGTTGTTGTTGTTGTTTAATCTCCCTGTGCACTCACTGCCTTTACCTTCTGCTTGGGGGCATTCTGACCTTCGAAGTGTAACAGGACTCACCCAAATCCCCTTACACAGGACAGGACTCCAGCCTTTCAGAGCCCCCCTCCCCCCAGCCTTCCACTCATCACCATCTTTCATGATGGCCTCTTTTCTTACCCACTTCCTCTCTCATTGGCTGGAGCTGCCCCAATAACCCAAGCACCATAGACGCTTTCCAGGGTGGTGCCCAGGAGAACAGCTGCCTATGTGTAAGCATGTAATATTAGTGTGTCCGGAGTCAGGGGGCTCTCACGTGACACAATTACCTCCACCATCTTTAATCTGTTGCCTTTCAGAAAACAAGGGAAGGAATTTGTGTGTGTTCCAATAGAAATTCACCTGGCTAATTTAGGCCTAGTATTCTAGCTTTCTTAGATACTGACTTGCACTGGTGAATCATTTTTTTCCTTGGCTCAAATATGATTCTTGTTTTGTTCAAATAAATCAGAAGATATGGATGCTAAATGTGGGCTGGTGAGGTGGCTCATGGGTAAAGGCACCTGCCACCAAGCCTGATGACCCGAGTCGAGGGAGGGAGAGAACGCACTCCCGCGAGTTGTCCTCTGACAGACACATGTGTGTAGCACACACAATAAATAAAAAACCGTAAAATTAAAAAAAAATGCTAAATGTCATAAAGCCTAGCATGAGGCTAGATGACCCCTTTAAGGTTGTTCCAATTCACTGTCTAAGCTATTGATTGATTGATTGACTGACAGATTTTTGAGGCAAGGACTTGCTATCTAGCTCAGGCTAGCCTAGAATTCATTATGTAGCTCAGAGTGACCTCAAATCAGCCAAGTGGTGGTGGCACACACCTTTAATCCCAGCACTCAAGAGGCAGAGGCAGGTGGATTTCTGAGTTCGAGGCCAGCCTGGTCTATAAAGCGAGTTCCAGGACAACCAGGGCTACACAGAGAAATCCTGTCTCAAAAAAAAAAAAAAGAAAGAAAAAACAAACAAACAAACAAAAACCCCAAAAAAGAAAAAAGAGAAGAGAGAAAGAAAAAATTAAATAAAACTCACAATAACTCTGCCTCAGCTTCTCAAGTGCTCACTACAGGTGTGAGCCACCATGGCAGGATTTGTCTATGCTTTTTAGACCTTAAGGTTTAGTGAATAGCAAACTAATGGCTGAATCAGTAGCCCAATAGTTTCCTATCACACCCAAGGTTTATAATGAAAAATGATCAAAGGATAATCTAAATAACCCAAACTAGGCCCTTGTCTCAGGATAGTTAAGCATCTGATAAGAAAAATTAATGTCACCGAAATGCAGTTCTGATAACATAAGAAAACCAAGAGCAAAAGATGTAACTCAGCTGGTAGAGTGCTTGCCTGATAGTCATGAAGTCCTGGGTTCAATCCTCAGCCCTGAATAAACCAGGCATGATGGTTGCAGGCCTGTAATCCTGACTCTTAAGGGTAAAGGAGGCAGGAGAATCAGGAGTTCAAGGTCACATTCATTTACAGAGCAAGTTTGAGGCCAGCTTAGACCATATGATCCTTTATCCAAAAATAAAGTAAAATAAAATGATGATAATAATAAAATAACAGTAACAACAATAGTAATAAAATTAAAAAATAAAGTAACTTGGCATGGTAGCCCATGCTTTTAATCCTGGTACTCAGGAGACAGAGGCAGATAGATCTCCAAGTCTGAGACCAGGCTGGGGTACAGAGCAACTTTCAAAACAGCCAGGGCAATGTAGAGAAACCCTGTCTTGAAAAAAATAAATAAACAAAAATAAATAAATAAATAAATAAATAAATAAATAAATAAATAAATAAATAAGAAAGAATAAAGCCACCTGAGCAATAGCCTCTGGCATTTTCTCTCTTGATTGAAATCAGGAATGTTTTTTTTTTTTTTTTTTTTGGTTTTTCGAGACAGGGTTTCTCTGTGTAGCTTTGTGCCTTTCCTGGAATGTTTATCTTTGAATAACAGAAATAGAAACCCAATCAAATTTGGCTGTGTGCAGCAGAGCTGGCATCGACCCTCTTCTTCTATCCCAGAGACAGCATCCTTTCCTGAACAGAACATTTTCCTAGTGTTTGCCTGTATCACCCACGAGGCCTTCTCTCCTTTTCCTGAGAGCACCTGGTTTGTTTAATAAATGACATACAGATCATTCCAAGGTCTGTGTGTTCAGACCAGGCATCTCCCTTTTCTTTTTCTCCTTTCTCTTCTCTTTGTAGCACGAATCTTAAAAGGACTTATTAATAAAACAAACAAACAAAAAACCCGGAAACAAATATTGGGGTGAAAGCTGAAAGATCAGAGAAACAGAACAAGCCAGCCATATTCTTACCTCCACGAAATTCTCAGCCTCAAGAGAGTGAGTTCCTGTTTCCTCATGCCTTATATGCCTTTTTCTGTCCTGTCAAATTACTTCCGGGGATTAAAGGTATGTGTGCTTCCCAAGCAAAGGCAGGAGATCTCAAGTGTTGGGATTAAAGGTGTCTCCTGAGTGATGGGATTAAGGGTGTGTGCCATCACTGTCTGACCTCTATGTCTAATCTAGTAGCAGGCTCTGTCCTCTAATCCCCAGATAAGTTTTATTGGGGTGCATAATATATCACCGATAAGTTTTATTGGGGTGCATAATATATCACCACATTTCTTCCTTTTTTCTTTTTCTCTTTATTTTGTCTTATTTTATTTATTTTTATTTCTCTTCCCTCCTCCTCCTCCTCCTCCTCCTCCTCCTCCTCCTCCTCCTCCTCCTCCTCCTCTTTTCCTGCAGCCCCTCATGTAGCCCACGATAGTCTAAAGTTTACACTGTAGCTTGAGGATGACCTTGAAGTTCTGGTCCTCCTGCCTCCACCCCTGTAGTGCTGGGATTATAGGCATGTGCCAGGATGCCTGCTTAAATTAATTAATTTTTAAAATAATACTTTAATGTTTTGGAGACTTCATACATTTATACAGTGTATTTTGATCATATCTGTCTACCGATCTCTCCCTCCATCTCCCCTAGTACCCCTCCCCATCTCCCAACTTCATGTCTCCTTTTTGGTTGTTATTGAGAACTCCCCAAGTCTAGTTAATGCCTTCCATCTGTGCGTGAGTGTGGGGCCATCCACTGGGGTGTGCAAGCTCCCTATATGCTGTGGGCACTTGAACTCAGGGCTTCATATGTGCTCAACCAACTGAGCTATAACCCCAGCCCTATCATCTAGTTTAAATAATCCAATGAACATTAATTATCTAATTCAGAAAACATTCTCTATTCCCCCTCCCCCAATTTTTCCTGTGTCTCAGTCTACTCTGCCTCCCACACACAATCGTAGTCCATGCTATGTGGCTTCTCCCCTTTTGCGTATTTCTGGCATATTTCTTCCCCTCTTCTCCATCCACAGAGTCCTTCTCTCATTTCAGGCCCTACTGTCTCTCTTCTAGACTATTACATCAGTTTATTAAATGGTCTCCATGGTTCCCTGGTCTTCCCCCTAAGTACCCTCGCACAGTCACCAGAGTGTGTTAGTGTTATGATTGTTAAAGCCCTTCACAGACTCCTCCTCCGTGTCCCACAGGATGAAGCACAAACTTCCCAGGACTGCTACCCAGGGTTACTCAGAAAAAGACTTCTCAAGAGTGGGGACAGGAAGACTTCTTATCTACAGTAGTTCACACATGATCTGAGGGTCACACTCTCTCATTCTTCTTCAGTTCTAATTCTGTTGTTCTAATTCTGTAGTTCTAAATCTTTGGTTCCGATTCTCTCTAGTTCCAGTTCTCTTTAGTTCCATTCTCTCTCACACTACCCTCACGCTACTTCTTCTATCTTTCACGCTTCTCTCACACTTCTTCATCTCTCACACTTTTCTCTCTGCCCATTCAGCTACATCCCTCACTCAGCACACACACACATTCTCACCTCTGCCCAGCTCTTTACACAGCAGCTCTCTACACAGCCCTACACAGCCCCCTTTCATAGTCAAACTCTGCACAAATATGACCTACATTTTCAGGGTCACAAAGCATTTCTTGAGGAAACAATCAGAGACAGAGCAAAACTGATACACGTAAGGAATCACTCGGTTTCTCCCAGGCTAAGAAGGTCCCATTGACAGGCCAGTAAGTAACACTTGGCCATGCATGTAGCTCTTTCCCAGACATAAAATGGCATTGAAATTCAGGACTTAATAATAGCAGTTGGCTGAACCTTGAATGGTAGGGGTACGTCCAGAAAGAGAATTACTGCATGGGGTTATGTCTACCAAAGTTGCTTCATGTCTGACCTTGATTTAGCAAGAAACACCTGGGAATTTGTCTTTGTGTATTCTCTATAGGGGCAGCTAGTCTGTTTTGAATTTGTTCTAAAGTCTAAAATTATCTGTCTTTATGACTGAGAATACTGTTACTTTCCTTTGTCAGTTATGAAAAATATTCTAATATTTCTATTTATCAGAATTATATAGCTTAAGCAGAAGTCATTCTCCTGACTATCCATGTGTGCCCAATGATGGACTATTTTCAGGAAATAAACACACAAACAGTAGGAAAACACCCATAGCCATTCTTAGGGAAGAAATGTAATGGCACATGAGAGAAATTACAGAGAGGAGCAACCGGACTTTTAACGTCGGTAACTACATGGCTTTGCCAAATGGGGCTCCCTACCTGGCGGGTCGAACTGTTAAATACTAGTTTCCACCTGCCCTAGCCCTCAGCACAGACTCCTCAGCATGGTGTCACAAGCAGCGTTTACCTGCTTTTACCTCCCACCACTTTCCACAATGCTCACCCCCTTTTATAAGTCCAAACCGAGCCACGGTTGCTTCCTGAGCGTGCTGCAGACTCCCTTCAACCCCCTTGACTTTGTTCCGGATTCCCTTTGCCCAAAACACCCTCTCAACTCAAATGGAGTCACAAATCACTAGCTATCCTCAAGAACTGGCTTATCTTCTTGCAGAATCTACGACAATGGTACAGGGGCTCACGCCACCCCTGCACTATCCAATATGCTTTCCATCAGTACAGCTAGTGAGTCTTGTTTTCCTCCGTTGATGTATGCAGCGTCTTCCCTGGTTTGAGCTCTAGGGCAAGGGGGATTGGATCTTTTCATCCTCTACCCCCAGGCATGAAAAGTACTTGTTTATCTAAGATCTGTCACAGATGTATGAATTTAAAAGAATATTACACATATGCTATGATGTATGTGTCCATGGAGACACGAAGAGGGAGTCAGATCCCCCGACACTAGGGTCATAGGCAGCCATTGGCTGCCTGATATGAGTGTTAGGAACTTAATTTACATCCTTTAGAAGACCGGTATATGTTCTTAACTGCAGAGACATCTCTATCTCTCCAGTCCCGTGAATGCTTTTTATTTTTTAGGTTTTTTTTCCCCCCAAGAGATGATGTTTAATTTTCTGGTTTGGGCTAGGAAAATGGCTCATCTGGTAAAAGCGTTTTACAAGACTGAAAACCCAGGCTCAATTCCCAGAACCCACATAGAAACTCAATATGGAAACATCCATCCCAGAGCATCTAGGGAGAAATGGAAGGAAGAGACAAGAGCATCCCCCCAGAGCTCCTGAAATTCGCAGAAACAAGAGAGCTGCTGCCCCCAAGATAAAAGGCTTGAACAGGCTCCCAAAAGTTATTCCTCTGACCTACACACACACACACACACACACACACACACACACACACACACACACACACACACAGAGAGAGAGAGAGAGAGAGAGAGAGAGAGAGAGAGAGAGAGAGAGAGAGAGAGAAATAAAGTTTTGGTTCTTCTGTTTTTCAATGGTTTACACTAATCACTTATTACTAATTAAGCAGATGTTTATTGGATGAGAATGCCATGGAAACCGTCTGAGTGTAGGAAAGTGAGGCTCAGCAGAAGTTTCCCGTTCACTGTCACAGGCAAGGCAGACTCTTCCTAATGCTGACATTTCTGCATCCCTGTTTTTCCACTCCCCACTCCATTCTGCCTCCAACCTTGTAACTGTGCTCATCCCACACCACAGCAATGTAAATGTGACAACAAAGGAAATCCCTGGATAACCCTGAAGCCCACGTGGGTCTTCTTCCTGGAGGAGGTAAGGCACATGGTGACAGGACCTGCATTGGACTTCCTCCCTCTTACTTTGTCTTATGATCAAAGCCTTCCTGTCCCCTCCTTCAAGGTGTGAGGACAGGAGTGGGAAAAGGACAGAGAAAAGGAAAACCAAGCCCAAGGATGACATCCAAGTCACACGAGGTGTCCCCGAGTGGCTCACTGATGTTTAGAGGGAGGGTGAGTTGTTGGCTGTATTTGAGGGCTCAAGGCCTTGAATCCATCCACTGCTATCAGAGACTCACCAGCGTTACTCATGTTGCCATGCTCTTCCTGCCGCAGCTTGGCTAGGAACAGAATGTGAACACACAGTGAGCCCTCCACGGTGTTCCATCCCAATTCCATTCCATCTGACTCATCTCTGGTGCAGACCTCAGGGTGAAGGTAATCATCTTACTCCATCTCTAGGATCCCCTTGAACAAGCCAGACCCACCCTGTACTTAGTCCACACTCTGTACATTGAAAGCTTCTTTCCAAGTCTGTCTACGGTCTCCTACCGCCAGCTGAGCTGTCACAGTACTGAACTTGACCCCAGCCTTCATAAGCTCTTCAGTCCACTTAGACCAGTGGTTCTAAGGCTGCAACCCTGTATGTTGTGGTGACCAATGACTGTAGATGTAACCAACCGTCTTATTAAATAAGAGACACAGAGCCAATGTAAAGATAAAAGCCCAAGAGGTCAGAGCTAAGAGCCTTACCCGCCTGCCACCAGCTAGCCTCTCCAGCCAAGAGACCTCTCTGAAAAAGGACTACTTCCTGTGCGTTCGTCCTTAAATAGAGTTCTGTTCTGCCTTCTCATTGTTTGTAAACCCAACCACATGACCATCTTGTCACTGCCTGTCTGTGGTCACTCCAGGTCTTCTATGGTTGGTATTGAGATTAAAGACGTGTGTCTCCAATGCTGGCTGTATCCTTGAACACACAGAGATCTACCTAGTTCTGCTTACCAAGTGCTGGGATTAAAGGCGTGCACCACCACCGCCCTGGCTTTCGCTATGGCTTGCTAATAGCTCTGACCCCTAGGCAACTTTATTTATTAACATACAAATAAAATCACATTTCAGTACAAATAAAATACCACTATAAATGACTATAAAATTATCTTCGTTGCTGCTTCATACCTGTAATTTTGCTACTGTTATGAATCCTAATGTAAATATCTAATATTCAGGATATCTGATATGTGACCCCTGTGACAGGGTTGTTCAACCCCCAAAGGGGTTGCAATCCACAGGTTGAGAAACGCTGACTTGCAGCATCAAGCTTCTGTTATCTCGAATTCCCATCTCTGAAAGTTCATCAGGCACTTAGGTCTTATCATCAATTCTCTGTTTCTCTGTCCCTTTAAATTCTTTATCTCTCTTTTTCTGATAGGAATTGGACATTAAGATGAAAGACCATTAGGCCTATCTACATACATCAGTGACTTAGCCAAGAATGTCTCCCAGACTCCTGAGAACAGAATTGTTCAGTATCACACCTAAGAGAACTTTCAAGAATGTAAAAGATCTGGCATGATTGGGAGTTCGAGGCCAGCCTGGTCTACAGTTCCAGGCCAGCTGAGGCTACATAGTAAGACCCCACCTAAATAACAACAACAACAACAACAACAACAACAACAACAACAACAACAGTAGTAGTAGTAGTAGTAGTAGTAGTAGTAGTAGTAGTAAGCTCCAGAGGAAGGACACCGACATATGACTTCTGGCTCCCACATCCTGAGGACACAGGAAGACATACATTTTTTTTTAAATTGAAAACATAAATTCTGTTGCTAGTAAATTTATGGAGCCCCCTGGGATACCACATGTTACCAGAGAAATTGGGATCCCCTCTCAAGGTTCTTAGTTTCATCAATAAAAGAATTTAAGACAGACACAGAAAGAAGCCCAGGGACAATGTTATTAGTGTTTAAAAGAAAAAAAGCACAGTTCAGGCAAGCTAGAAATCTCAGCATCTGCCTGGAGGAGGGAGATGGAGAAGAGGAGAGAAAGCCATGCCTGTTTTGAGTTAGGCACGGAGCTTCAGCAAACAGCCACACAGCAAATGGGAGGTAGCTCCAGAGAGAGGATGAGGAAGACCAAAGGACCAAAGAACACATTCTTGGGCTGTGGCTTGTAGCAGGAATCTTAAAGAGTCTTATTAATAAAATCAAACCTGTGGTCAGTTATTGGGGTGAATGCTGGAAGGTCAGAGAAACAGAACAAGCCACAGCTAACCTCATCTGGCCAACTTCTCAGCTGATCCTGTTTCCTCAGACTGGAAGTTTCTGTGTCCTCATCCCAATGGCTCTCAGCTGAACTGCTGCTTGAAAGCCTGAAGCTTAACCAGCTAAATGCTTAACCAGCCAAATGCTTCTAGTTTCTGGTCTTCACGACTTATATATCTCTCTCTTTCTGCCATCACTCCCTGGGATTAAAGTCTCACTTTCTGGGATTAAAGGCGCGAGTCACTATGCTTGGCTGTATCCTTGAACACATGGATTTCTGCCTCTGGAATGCTAGGATTAAAGGCGTGTGCTACCACTGCCTATCCTCTATGTTTAATATTGTGGCTGTTCTGTCTCTAAACCCAGATAAATTTATTAGGGTGCACAATATTTCGGGGAACACAATACCACCTCAGTGGTTAGCTCCGAAGCAATGGGACAGAGAAGAAGAAGGAAAAATGCACAACTGCACTGGGAGCTGGCTTTCTGGGAAGGAAAAGTACGTCATCTCATTAAAGGGGTCGTTATTCCTCCCATCTCTTTAGCTAGGCTTCAAGAGAATCAGCCTTCCTGAGGGATGGTCTCTGCTGGGTGATTGACAAGGGCAGCTTTATTAACTCTTGGGGTGTTAGGACTCTACCCAGGGCCAAGTTAGAACTTGGGTTCCTTTCGACCCGAGTCAGTAGCTTTGCCTTAATGGCCTCAACAGAGCCCTCGATCAAGGCTGCGGCAATATTCCCCCTTCTGAGGAGATAACCCTAAAATCATTTATAAGATGGGATTGTGCTGCGGAATAATGCTTTTGTACACTGGTTTAATAAAACGCTGATTGGCCAGTAGCCAGACAGGAAGTATAGGCAGGATAAGCAGGCAAGGAGAATTCTGGGAAGTGGAAGGTTGAGTCAGGAGACGCCAGCCTGCTGTCCAGGGAGCAGCATGTAATGGCACACAGGTAATTCCATGGAACATGTGGCAATATATAGATTAACAAAAATGGGCTGAGTTTAAGTGGAAGATCTAGTCAGTGGTAGGCCTGAGCTAATGACTGAGCAGTTTTAATTAATATAAGCCTCTGTGTGTTTAGTTGTGGGACTTGAGGGTAAGAGATTTGTCCTGACTGTGGGCCAGTCAGAACATGGGAAAACTTTCAGCTACAGGGTTGAAATTAGGGAATGGATATAATCCATTTTCTCCATGAAGACCCAATTCTAAAGCTTTCACCAGGAGGATTGGTGTCTAGGCTGGGGTTCAGCCCTGCCCCCACATTTAGCCTCTGGGTAGATATACTTATTTCGGGGAAGAGATCTCAAGGACCATGGAACCAGAGCCCTGTCCTGCAATCCTGGCTTCCAGCAAGGACTTTCCTCAAACTGTTGCTTCAAGATCCCTGCCCTACATGTCCCCTTTCTCCTGCCTGCTCTCATTCATCACCACCAGGACCTTTCCATGGTAATTTTGATGCTAAGGGTTGGGATGAGACGCAGGAATCCATATTATTTACAAGTACCCTGGATGATTATTGCCATCAGGCAAATAGGGGAAATAGTGGTTTATAAATAAAAAGCTGAGTTCACATCTCAGCTCTGCTATTTACTAGGTGTGGTTTGTACCGGGTCCTACACACAATGATTTCCCAAATTCCAGGCTTCTCCTTTACCGCCGTCACACTTACCCTGGAAACGACAGTAGGTCCTCAGCAAATACTAGAAAGAAAATTCATAACAAATGCTTGACAAAATACTGCAAGCCTTTTGCAAAAGGGAAAAAGATTTTGCTTTAAAGTCTGAGTTAGGGCTGCAAACCAGACGAGGGTCCTGATTCTTGCCCTCTTCTAGGGTGGCTCATGTTAGCCTTTTGTCTGTCGGCTCACCCACTCAATCACGTATTCATTGAGCACTCCATTTGACAGACACTTTCCAACATGTTTTGGATGCACCAATGAAAAGAACAGTCAAAAATAGCTTCCATCACAGAGCTATATTCTCCATAATGATTTTATTGGACCACTTATACCATTCCTATCCCCCTATCCCAAGGAAACTCCATGATCAGTCATCACTAAAATAATACTTGGTTGGATCGTTCTCATGTCTACACTGCATAGCTGCTTCTTACTATAATCACGTGATTCTGTTTTTGTCAGTTTGCTCCACCTTTCCATCGAAATCAGAGCCAGTTCTCAACTACTACTGCATGTTCTCCCAGCATGCTCCCTGGCTCTGCTGCCACTGCTGGCTTATTACCATTGAGTACTCATTGCTAATGGCGCCACCCTTGGTGTCTCCTCTCTAACAAATGCTCTAGGTCATGCCAATGATTACTGAGTCTAGGATAGACGTCCTTGTCCAAACCCTCTCTCCTTGAGCTAAGAGAGGAGATGTTTGATTCCCTCTGGCATCCATAGCATGAAATAGTTCCTTAAAAACTCATCCAATTATTTTTCACATGAGTTAGAATGGACTTTCAGAGACTAAATAACCAAGAGGTTACACACACACACACACACACACACACACACACACACACACACACGGGGGGGGGGGAGAGAGAGAGAGAGAGAGAGAGAGAGAGAGAGAGAGAGAGAGATCTTATCAATTTAATTCTGTGCTTATTTGTTGTGGGAGCCCACAACTGCCTCAGTTTCCCAGTTTGAATCTGAAGTCTATTCTGAGTCAAAAGAGTTCAAGCATGCTTGCTCCAGGGCTGTGAGAAAGTCCTGATTAGCCCACAGGAAGGAACACACTAGCTAGCTAGATGCAGGCTGCTGATGCCAGCCGGAGGTACATCGAGATAGAAAATGGAACTGCCTGCTCCTTGACGCAAGGCAGGATAGATAGTGGCTGAATGCCTGTGCTGTGCATTGTTCTACCTCTGTCCTTCAAAACTGTATATAAGCTGGGCATGAAATAAACTCGGGGCCGTCCGGCATTGACCGGCAGACCTCTCGACTCTTTTCTGTCGTCTTCATTGTCTCTACAATCCATGCGCTTCTAACCCAGCTACCCAGCTGACTGTCTGCAGGCCCCAACAATTCATGTCCACACATCTATCAGGAAACAGACCAACCCCATGTTTCTGCATGTTTTCACATTTGATTATGTGTTTTTCCTGGCATCATCCTGTCCCTTATTTGTCTATCTACTATCTACTTATTTATTTATCTATTTATTTAATTTATTCTTCGCTCATATAGTGCATCAGCAGTCCCCCCCCCCCCAGCAGATCTCCTCCACTTTTCCCTTCAAGGAAGGGCAGGCCTTTCAAGGATATCAACCAAACATGGCATATCAAGTTATAATAAAACTATGCACACCTCCTCATATTAAGGCTGGGCAAAGCAACCCAGTGGGAGGAAAAGGGTCTCAAAGTAGGCAAAAGAGTCAGAGACAGCCTCGCTCTCACTGCTGGGTAGTTCAGTACCAACTGGAGAGCAAGTGCCTTTCCAGCTCACGTGAAGATGGTGCCCTCTGGTGGAAGGTGAGAAACATTACACCATTATCTTGAAACCTCTATCATGTAGTTTTGCTTTCTTTGTTGATTAGGATTCATTAATGCTCTTAGCGACTGTGACAAGAAAAGTACAGAAAGTTCCCTGTCAGGAGTGGAGAGATGGCTCAATGGTTAAGGGCACTTAGTGTTCTTCCAAAGGACCCAAGTTCAGTACCCAGCACCTCTATCAGGTGGTATATAACTCCAGGGGCTCTGAGGCCTCCAGTCTCCTCAGGCGCCTCCATTTCCATGCACACATTTAGACATAACTAAAAATAATAAAAAGAAATAAAGATCCTTGTCTTCCAAACAGCAAGCCAACCTATTTCTCCCACCACTCTGTCTGGCTCCAACTACAGTTCTTTGCTCTTTGACATTTATTACTTAGAAGTTGTGTGTGAAGAGACGCGACAGCATCCAGAAACAGCGATCTGCCACCAGAGATGGGCTCGTCAGTATTTATCAGGATGTCAAGGTGTTCAGTGTTGGACAAGCCCAAGCACCGACTGGTTTTGGTATCTCGTTCATCTTAGCAGAGGCGGTATTTGAAGTACTGATATTTAGGCCTCACCTCTCAACTCTCACATTAAGACTTTCCCCCTGTTTAGTCAAAGACACCATCTTAGAATATCTCTGAGACACGAGTAAGCACAGGATTCAGGTCATGAGATCTCTCTTTCTCTCTCTCTCTCTCTCTCTCTCTCTCTCTCTCTCTCTCTCTCTCGTGTGTGTGTGTGTGTGTGTGTGTGTGTGTGTGTGTGTGTGAGTGTGATGAGATCAAATTACAATTATAGTGAAAAGGGTTAATTTTAAATGAAAACAAAAATCCAAAATGCTTTTGTGTAGTACTAGAGTTTGAACCCAGGGCCATGCACACACTAGGCAAGTGGTCTAAAACACTGAGCTATGCCCTTAGCACCCTCCTCCCCCATTTTTAAAATAGGGCTCACTGTATAGCTCAAACTATCATTTGCTTTGTGGTTGCTTTGGGGGTGTGTTTCGTGTAGCGCAGGTTGCTCTTGATCTCCTGATTCTCTTTCATTCATTCCCCAGTGCTAAGATTACAGGTGTGTACCACCATGCCCAGCTGTGTAGTCCAGGATGCCCTTGACCATGGAAGCATCCTGCCTCTGCCTCCTCAGTGCTGGAATGACAAGGATGTACCACCATGTCTGGCTCCGACATATGCTGATAAAAGGGGCGAGGTCTGAGTGGGCAGAAACAGGAGTTGTGCTACATCCATAGGAAAATGGGTGGAAGAAAAGTGGGTTCTGAAGCCAGCACCCTAACCTCAAGACACCAGAGGAGGCACAAGGCTCAAAGACTGAACCGAAGCCTGAAAGGACATCCATGGTGTGGAGGAGAAACAAGGGGCTTGGACTTGGCTGGGAGAGCTGGGAAAAGGCAGAACCTTTTTAGGATGCTGAGATGTCCCAATGCCCCCAGGACTAGGCGGGAGTATGGGAACTGAGTTTCCTGAGGCGTACCTTCCTCCCACACCAGGGCCCCCTCCCCTCCAGCGGAGAGGGACATTTCAGCCTAATGATCTACCGATGCAGGAAAAGCCACTGTGGATTGTTGGCCATGTGCTAGACGTCTAAGTGGTTCTGGAAGTCACTTCTCCTCTTGGCAATGGCTCAGACTTCTCATGAGCCCCCCAAACAGGAGGAAGAGGGCTCCTGACCACCTGATAACAACTTACTTACTTCGAACACACCTTGACTTCCAAACAAGAAAATTAACAAGGAAGAGTGAGTCAGAAATAGAGGGCACATCTAGTTCTAGAAACTAGAATAAGAAATCAATAAATAATAAGGAGGATGACTTGGAGCATGCCTTGCTCCAAACTCACTTTGTCCTAACTGAGACGTTTTACTCTCCATCTGGAGTGAGGCACATTCTTCATACTGTAGCTCCCTAGAGCTTTAGCTAAGCTCGACTTTCACTCCCCCGGCACCCAGCTGTAGGATTATGGAAGGCAGCACTTAGTTGCCTTAGCCCTTTGAATGACATTCACCAACAGGATTGTTGTGAGGCATTAGACTTTATTATCCATGGAAACCAGAAAGGGCTGGGGCCCGGCAAGTCTTCCATTTTGAAACTGATGGAGGAGATGAGTCCAGGGCAATGGGAGGAGATGCTGGGGAGGAGAACCCGACCATGCTTGGGGAGGCTCCTGTGGCCTTCTCCCATGTGTGGGGGCTACTGCATCCTACCAGACCCTGCAGAGGAAGCCGCTGTTCACAAGGGTCTGACTTCCAGTCAGATGAATCAGAGTGGTCAGAGGAAAGAACCAGGACCAGTTCTGAACTTCACATAGCCAAATCGACAGCCTGGATCTGGAATGAGCATCCTAGAAGTCCACGTCAAGAAACGACGAGGAGATGGTTATTATGATGGCCGAGTTAGGATGGGCTCAGTGTGATTAAGTAAAAGATATTTATCAAAAGTTCCAAAGACAGGATTTCATAAATTTGTTATGTTCTCATGGAGGGGGGTGAGGTGTGCAGAGTGGCGAGTGCAGAGTGACAGGTGCAGAGTGAGGGGTGCAGAGTGAGGGGCGCAGGGTGAGGGGTGCAGAGTGAGGGGTGCAGGGTGAGGGGT
>CABHPP010130737.1:7863-26613 GCA_902168425.1 Peromyscus attwateri | reverse complement strand
CAAAAAACAAACAAACCAATAGCATACGTGCTGGCAAGCTGGCTCAGCAGGTAAAGGTGCCTGCCTGCTACCAAGCCTAAGACTTGAGTTCAATCCCAAGACTCATGTGGAAGGAAACAACCAACTCCTGCAGGTTGTCCTCTGACCTCTGTACCCTCGGTGGCGTATGTACACCTATACATAAACATACAAACACACATACATAGAGATGGAGACATGTAATCCCACCCCCCACCCACACCCCCCCAAAAAAGAAGAAGTTTCAAAACAATCTTGAGAACAAGAGAAGCCCAGGTTCTGGTTGAGTAGGAAGACCTCAGGCAAAGGCATGGTGAGCCCAGGCTGGACTAGAGGAGTAGTAGATGGTTTTCCAGGAAACTCAGTGATTCCCTTAGTGCTTGTTCTCCCTGCTGAGTTGATGTGCTTTTCCCTTTGAGCATTCAGTTTAAAGGGGCCACATGAGGACCTGGAAGTACCCGAAGGGGAAGGAGGGAATGCTGGGAACTGCTCAAAACGTTTTAGGTGCAGAATGATGAGAGAGAGAGAGAGAGAGAGAGAGAGAGAGAGAGAGAGAGAGAGAGAGAGAGAACCCCAAACATGTTTACTGTCCGCAGCCATGTATGTGTATGAGTGCATGTGTTTGTGAGAGAGAGGGAGAGGGAGGGACAGAAGGAGAGTGTGTGTGTGTGGGGGACGATGACAGAGTGTCAATAATTCTTTTGAACTGACAGTTTGTTGATTGAAGGGATACTATTTGTTTATTTAAGGTCTTACTGTGTAGCCCTGGGTGGCCTCAGGCTCACACTCCTGCTTCAGCCTCCTGAGTGCTGAGTATAGGAGTATGCCACCACTGGAGTAACCTTTTACTGGAATGATTACAGATTCATGGGGATTTTGAGTGTGAAGGGAGTGTAGAGCGGTCTGTCCACACTCTTCATCTCCCAGGGTAGCACTTTACACAAGTGCAGGGCAGTGCCACCTCCAAGAGTGGAAACAGCATGGTGCAGTCAGGGACACTGCAGGCCTGTGTGGACCTCCCTGTTGTTTTTTTCTTTTGCTTTTGTGAGTACAACCACTGAGATTTTACCGTCTCTGGAGTTTGGTTGGCATCTCAAAATCTTTTAGAATATTTTTACATTTACTCTTTTGGTATATGTTTGTGTGTGTGTGTGTGTCTGTGGATGCACACATGCCGTGGTACTTGTATGGACGTCTGAGGACCATCTGTGGGAGTTGGTTCCCTTCCTCTACCATGTGGGTCCTGGGATTGATCGAACTGAAGTTATCAGACTTAGTACCCTTACCTGCTGAGCCACCTTCCCAGCCCCTAGAACTGTTTTAAGGATTCTTTGTTTAATGTTTTCCAGGTAGTTTCTTTCCTAAGTACCAATTGAACTTGGTATTTTTCATTTAAGTTAGTCAGTAGCACCTGTGTGGGCATGGTTTTCTTTGTGTGTGTGTTAATTATTGTTTGTGAATCCTAAGGGAACAACCAAATGGTTTCTAGTCCTCTTAAATGTGTACTTTCTCCCTTTCTCCCCTAGAGGCCACATGGTGATGGGAGACTCTTTCAACACTTCTCTTTTCAAGCAGACATTCCAAAGAATTTTTAGTAAAGACTTCAACAGAGATTTCAGAATGGCTTTTGGTGCTACATTGGATGTAAAGGTACAAGGCTTTTAGAAAAGTTTTATTTTAAATTAGCTTATATAATTAGTTTATGGAATTTTCATATATACATGATAAACATTTACTTATTTATTATTTATTTGAGGCAGGGTCTCACTGTGTATCCTCAGCTGGCCTGGAACTTGCCATACAGACCAGGCTGGCCTCAAACTCACAAAGATTCACCTGCCTCTTGCTCCTGTGTGCTCTACTGTACCCAACCATATTATAGACTTTTGAAACTCTACTGGGTTTAGTGTTGTGACTGGTTCAGTTTGGACACTGGCAGCCTCAGCCCATAGATACAAGCTTCAAAGACCACTTAAAAGGATCCAACAAGATGGCTGTCACCAAGTATATTGCCTGCCGTGGTCCTTTTCTTCTCAAGGATGACCTATGTATTTATTACAGTTCTAAACAGAACGTTCCTTGTTCCCCTCAGGCCCTGATCCGCTCTGCTCCATCCACTTTGGGATAGGTGGAGTTAGAGGGGCTTGGGGACAGGCAGTCACACCTGGTCAGTATCCACCCAGCCATTGGTGTGAGCTACCACATTGCACAGTGTAGTCAGACTTTTCTGTGGGCCACCAGCTCACAAATGACATGGAGACTTATTATTGATAGGAAAGCTTGGCCTTAGCTTGGGCTTTTTCTCTTCTAGCTCTTGTAACTTAAATTAACCCATATTTTTCAGTCTATGTTCTGCCACATGGCTCGGTTACCGGGTTACCTCTCCTCTGTGCTGTGTGTTGGACTTCTTCAGTGTCTTGCTTGTGTCTCCGCCTCTCTTCTTCCAGAGTCCTCTCTCTCCCCAGAAGTCCCGCCTATTCTCTCCTGCCTAGCTATTGGCCATTCAGCTCCTTCTTAAACCAATCACAGTGACACATCTTCACACAGTGTGAACAAATATTCTGCAACAGCACAGAGTAGGGTTTATATTTAAGAAGAACCCAGGTGTTCTAAGAGCATCATGAGTTGAAGTCTGTATTTCTTTATAGGAATTCATAGTCCTAGACAGCTGACTCTTAAGTCATTGAGAAACCATTGAAAGAGACCCTTAGAAACTGTGATTAGAATTAGAGAAAAGCATTAAATTATCTAGGATAACCTTTAAACAGCATTTTTAAATGTTTGAGGGGTTTGTTTGTTTATTTAGCAGAGTTGGAGGTAATGAAAAAAGAACGGGGTAGAAGACAGTTCAGTAGGCCAAGTGCTGTTGTTTAGATGTGAGTACTGGGCTTAGTACCACCAGCATCCATGTAGAAGTGTATGTGTGCTTGAGGGTTTTTTCTTTTTTACATAAAGAGGAATAGACTGAGCACACGCCTTTAATCTCAGCACTCGGGAGTCAGAGGCAGGTAGATCTTTGAGTTCAAGGCCAGCCTGGTTTATAGAGCAAGTTCCAGGATAGCCAGGTCTACACAGAGAAACCCTTTCTCAAAACCTTACCCACCCCCAAACAAAAAGGAATGGATGGAATTCACCTTATTGTGTAAGTCTGAATTCACTTCAATAAAGTGAGTTCAGTCTTAAAAATCTCCATTTGTTGGGGTTGGAGAGATGGCTCAATGGTTAAGAGCATGGGCTGTTCTTCCAGAGGACCTGGCTTCAGTTCTCAACACCCACACAGCAGCTCACGACTGTCTGTAACTCCAGTTCCATGGGATCTGACACCTTCACACCAATGTACATAAACTAAATAATTAAGAGATAACCTAACAACTTCATTTGTTTAAAAAAAAAAAAATCCAGAGGCAGGAGAATCTGTGAAGTTGAGGCCAGGATGATCTGTGTAGTGAGTTCCGGAACAGCCAGGACTATATAGAGAGGCCCTGTCTCACCAAAAAGAAAAAAAAAAAAAAGGGGGTGGGGTGGGGAGAGGACATATCCATTGGTCTTATCATTATGTTGAAATTTGTGAATTAAATATTTTTAAAATGTTTTTACTGATTAGAAATTCGTAAGTAAGTATGAATATGCATGGTGTTTGGAAAAGAATGTAGTATATTTGGTAGAATTGTTATCTTTGATGAGTATAATAGTTTCAAAGGTTCAAAAGTGAATTAAGAGTTGAAAATGTCCCCTGGCCAGGAGTGTTGGTGCATACCTGTATTCCAGCACTTAGGCAGAGGCAGGAGGATTGTGAGTATGCGCTCACTTGAGCTGTCTAGGGATTTCCAGGTTAGTCTCAGTTACTTCTTAGGGATCCTGCTTCAAACAAATGAATGGTGTGAAAACGATACCATACTGTGTCTTTGTTTGTTTCTTTGTTTTTTTGAGACAGGGTTTCTCTGTGTAACAGCCCTGGCTGGGCTGTCCTGGAATTCGATTTGTAGACCAGGCTGGCCTCAAACTCACAGAGATCTATCTGCTTCTGCCTCTGAGTGCTGGGATTAAAGGCATGCGATACCATACTCAACTACTTTTTGTTTGTTTGTTTTTGTTTCTACTGTGCCTTTTGTTTTGACTTTTGAGACAGTCTCATGAATTCAGGCTGGTCACAAATTTGCTGTATAGTGAGGCTGGCCTTGAACTCAGGATCTTTTGCCTTCGCCTGCTGAGTATTACTACTGCACCACTACACCTGGTTTTTTTGATGTGTTTTCCAAGGTGAATTTTGTTGAAGCTTCGATCAATACCTAGTGTTCCTGGAAAAGCTGGAGTGGGCATCTGGATAGTGTAATTCATTAGCGATTTTCTCTGTGGGAATTTTCTCTAAGCTGTTATTGTGATCATGGCGACAGCAGATTGGCTCTTAACTTACTGTGTAATTTGTTTTAGACCTCTCGGGAACTGAAGATTGCAGGAGCTATGGGTCCATGTGTATCTCTGAATGTGAAAGGACCATGTGTGTCAGAAAATGTAAGGAAAATCATCACCCTATCATCACCCTCACCTGCCCTGGAGTAAACTCATTAGCTAAGTCACACACTGATGATCTTACTTTGTGTCAACTGTGAGGTGTACCTGTGTGAGGGCTCTAATCCTCATTCATGACAACTCCAAGAGGTAGTGTCATCTATCTTTCTGTCCGTCAGTCTGTCTGAAAGACCAGAGAAGGAAATGTGGAATCAGAGAGGTTAAGTTAACCCTTGCTCAGGGTTGAAGCTGACCCAGAGGAGCTGCATCTTAGGTTCCTCTGACTAAATCTGATGTATGGATGCTGTCCCACTGAGAACAAAAAGCCATTCCCTTCAGCAAAGGCAGACATTCGGAATTCTTCAGAATAACCTGTGTGCCTCATAACTTACAGTTGGTACCCTTGTCTCACTCAGCTGATAAGGAGCTTACTACAAGGGGCCCTGAGTTGGTCAGACAGTGGATGATGCAGATGCATATATATTGTTAATATATTAGAGCAATATCCCTTGGTGTAAATGGCTTTGCTGATGGCCCACATGCTGGGAGTATGCTTTAGCTGAAAAGGCACAGCATCTGGTTTATGAGGTTTCTTCTGCATTGATTACATGCTTTAATTATAACCTCAGAGGTATGAAATGCATCAGTGTTGCATCAAGGAATGAAATCATAGACATCCTCTGTGTTTAATTTGTTCCAGAAGAAGCCCAAGTTTGAATTCTTCACGTCTCTCTTCTGTGTCTTCTGTCTGTCTGTAGTTTATGGTTACTGGCCTATCTGTAATCTCTGCAGTATGTGTCTGTGCCTGTCTGAATGCTCTCTGGTGTCTCACTGTCCCTGTGTCTGTCTGTCTCTGTTGTATTTATTGAACAACACAGAAAGGATCCCATTGGAAAGTAATGAGAGCTTCTTTACAGAAATCACTAACTGTTTTACAAGGGGAAAGGTCATTTTACTGACCCCAACTGACCCGGAAGTGCTCAGTACTACAAACAAGCTGTGCCTGTATATTGTTTCTAACATGTATGGTAAATATTTGCTGTATAGGTTGTTTCCAGCCTATTGGGTGTTCTCAGCAAATGATTACAAATATGTATGTTAATACATATATATATATATATATATATATATATATATATATATATATACACACATTACTCTGGGTCAGGGGCATGGAGGAATACTTAGTTTAAGATTAAAGCTATGTATTAGCTTAGGTTGTAAAAGCTCATTCTTGGGCTATCCAAGTCAAGTAAGGTTGGTTGTTCCATTGTTCTTTAAGGTTACACTTAAACAGACTGAATACACACACAGTAGGATGGCCTGTGACCAAGAGGTGTATTTGGCTGTGAGGTCTGACAAAAGTTGAGTCTTTCTGAATACAAGAGCTGTTTTCATAAAAGTGTATCACCCTTGTCTCTGAGGTAGTCTGGGGGTATTGTTCCACAGTCCTGTCTTCCTCTTATTATCCACAGTGGGAGGGTGGGCTCTAGAGTTGTTGTGGAGTTAGGGTGCATAGCTACTTCTTGGTAGCTGAGTAGCCTGGGAAAAATTCTTAATGCTCTGTAATTCAGTGTTTTTAGAAAATGGGAAAGTAACAGTACCTGCTTAAGAATGTTAGGATTAAATGAGGCTGGTCAAATGGAGCACTTTGGACAAGTACACACTGGAGCCCTGTACGAATTGTCTGTCTATGTCAGAACAGACATTGACAGTGACTATATAAATGAAAGTTTTGTCAAGTTTGTCATGGGGTTACTGTTTGTATAAATCTCTGTAGTCCTTGGATGAGGCAGTTCTTCCCCAAAGCCCACTTGAAGATTATCTAATTACCTCAGTGTGCTAAGTGACTTGCACCACCCCCGTTTTTCTGGAAGGGCTTTGGAAGGCTGCTCCATGTGTGAGCTTTAAAGTCTCCCTGATGAAGCTTCCTGGAGTAGTTTAAAAAGATATTTTAAAAATTGGAAAACACTGATTAGCCTTCCAGTCGAATTCAGCGTCGTAAGTTTTGGTTGGGGGTTGAGGATGCAAGCAAAGGAAAGCATCCTTCAAGCATGCGGTGGTCTGAGGAAGAATACACTTCTTTAGCACCCCAGGTGGTGTTGGTATGCCACAGCTGTTGGTGCCACAGTTGCCCTCTCTGTGGAGTTCCGATCTCCTGGTGTATTTGCTTTGCCAACACTATTTACAGAGCCTTTGAAAATAATTTTCAGATATCATGATGCTTGGTTCTTAAGTAATACAATGTGCATATTCTAAAAATAAGGATGTTATACTATTTTCTCATTGTCAAGTCTGAGAAAATGAACAGTAATCTCACAGAATGACATTTAGTCTGCATTCTTTGCCCAGTGTCTTCCTGACAGCCCGCTGTGGCGATTGCCAGTCCCACCAGCATTCCTTTCAGTACCATATCCTTAGTTTTTGAAACCCTCGACTAGCCCTCATCTTTTGGTTTATTCTCTCTGTTTCTGTGACACTGATGTGTTGAAGGCAGTGTCCAGTGTCTTCTCTAGAGTAATCTACAGTCTTGGTGTGTCTGCTTCCACACAGTGGTGTTTAAGCTGTTACTCCTCCTCCCTGTACTTGAGTGAAATGGAAGTTAGGTTTAAAGATAAAACTATAGTGTAGATGGGCTAATCTCTCCCGCCCTCCTGTTCCTGAATAACCAGTCAGAGGCTTAATATTAATTACAAAATGTTTGGCTTATGGCTCAGGCTTATTACTAGCTAGTTCTTACATCTTAAATTAACCCATTTCTATTAATCTGTGTATCACCACATGACCAGTGGCTTACCAGTACTTTCATGTCTTGCTTCTGGGGTGGTTTGCTAACATCTCCCAGACTCTGCTCTCTTCTCCCTGTATCTTGGCTTAAACTTTCTGCCTGGCTCTGTTCTATCTTGCCATAGGCCAAAGCAGCTTTATTTATTAACCAATGGGAGCAACACATGTTCAGAGTACAGAAAGACAACCCACAGCACTAAAGTCTGGTAAAGCTTTTGTCTGTAACATGTATTTTCTGGGTGATTTACAGCTCGCTATTTCTTTTTTTTTTTTTTTTTTTTTTTTTTTGGTTTTTCGAGACAGGGTTTCTCTGTGTAGCTTTGTGCCTTTCCTGGAACTCACTTGGTAGCCCAGGCTGGCCTCAAACTCATAGAGATCCGCCTGGCTCTGCCTCCCGAGTGCTGGGAAAGCTCGCTATTTCTTATTCTAATAGTGATGCGAAAAGCACATGCAACTTTCAAACCAATAGATTATTCTTCCTCTGTATTCCTCCAACCTTGATGTGATTCTTTGTTGACTTCAGTATTAATATACTATATATATATATGTTATATGTATGCTACATTAAAATAATTTAGAGTGTCAGTATAAAAAACTTAATTTAAAAGTGCTGTAAATATAAACATTAAGATCCCAACTGGGCCGTAATTACACATTTCCTAGACATTTTCACTGGAATTTAAAGTTTCAGCTAAAGTAAATGTTACGAGTGACCTGCCCTGCTCCTGTGCTGCCTTTCACCAGTGGTTTGCTTTGGGGTTCATTTTTGTATATATCTTTTTGAAATTCCACTTCTCATCTCTAGGAGCTTGGTGTTGGTGGCACAAGTCAGTGGAAAATCTGTGGCCTGGATCCCACGTCTACTCTTGGCATCTACTTTGAAGTTGTCAATCAGGTGGGCGTCCATTTTTTTTCACGTTATAGTATCTTCTGATTTATTAGAAGGTACTCTCTCTCCACCCTGAAAATACTTTGGCATCATATTAGACATTATGCTAATCTGGTGTACTCTTTTTAAATTCCCTCCAGCATTTAGTGAGAATCAAACAACAGATTACTTTGTCCCTTTATTGTCAAGCTGACAAGGCCCTGAGATGACTACTGGCTTTTTCCCAGCCATCCTAATAATACTCAGGAATTTTTGAGGGTGTCAGTTCAGTCTTTCCCCAATATTTTGTTACGAAAAATTACAAAGACTTGTACATGCAACACCTGCAAAACCACTAGCTAGATTCTGCAATCAACATTTTACTACAGTTGCATTGTTAAAGTTAAATATCTGTTGCTCCGTTTTATTTTTGATGCTTTTATGGGTAGAGGGGAGATGAGACAAGGTGTCTTAGAGACCTGGGTGGCCTTGGACCTCTGATCCTTCTGCTTCCATATTCAAAATGCTGGGAGTACAGGTGTGTGTCACCACACCTGGCTTGTTTTTGATGTAATTCAGAGCAACTTGCAGTCATCAGTGGTTTTTACCTCTAAATAGTTTGGCACCAATATCATTAATTGGATCCATTTTTATTCCTTCTGTTCCTGAAGACTGAGTCCAGGGCCTCTTGAGTTGTATGCACATGAGCCACACACCCAGCCCCAATTCATATGAATGTACTAATGTTCCTCCTCGTCCTCACTTCTGCCTTTTAGATAAGAGTTAATGTACAATGATCCCATGCAGGTTTTAAGTGTACCATTGAAATGTACCAAGAACCCTACCTGAGTGCTTTAGAAGGGCTGTGTTTAAGTCATGTCTTTGACAGTAACCAGATGTGGTCTCCCACCCCACAGCACAATGCCCCAATTCCCCAGGGAGGCAGAGGTGCCATCCAGTTCGTCACACAGTATCAGCATTCCAGTACCCAGAAGCGCATCCGAGTGACCACCATTGCCCGCAAGTGAGCATCTTGTTTCCTTCCTCTTGAGCCAAGGCTGATGATTTTCCTGTGAGAGTTAACTTCTTTGAGTTTGTCTTTCTGATTCCCTTAGATGGTTCTCCCAGCTCCTCACTGATGCATTGATCAGCCACTGATCAGCCATTCTTGGCTAACCCAATTGAACTTTTACACACTTACCTAGAAGAATCAGCTTTCAGTAGAAATATAGTTTATTAAAAATTATCTTTCATATTTTATTTGATAGATAAGTAAGTCATGCTTCCTGTTAAAGATGTAAACAGAACGTAAGTGCAGTTGGCCCTCTGTATCCCTCAGTTTCACATTCATAAATTTAGCCAAACCGGAATGGAAAATATTTTTTAACCTTACATCTGTATTGAACATGTATGAACTTTTAAAAAATGTATTATTCCATAAGCATTACAGTTTAACAGCTGTTTGTATAGTATTTACATTGTCAGTGGTAACATAGAGATGAATGAGTGTATGTAGGAGAATGTATTTAGATGTTACAAATACCATGACATTTTATTTACAATTACTTATTTATTTATTGAGATAGGATCTCACTATGTAGCCCTAGGTGACCTAAAGTTACTGTGTAGACCATACTGGCCTTGAAATCACATAGATCTGCTGTCTCTGCCTCCTGAGTGCTGGGATTACAGACATGCACCACAATGCTCAGGTGTACTATGCCACTTTATATCAGTGGCTTGAGCATCCATGAATTTTGATATCTGAGGAAGTGTGTCCTGGAATGAGTCCCCAGTGGATACTGAGAAATAACTATTTACTTATGAGTATCTTTACTTACCCTTCCCAGAGTTAAGTCTATGTAAATTTAACTGCATACCCCATTTCTGTGCTCCTGTATACCATATATGTATGGCAGCTTATTTCTCATGTCTATGTACTTACATCTCTGTGTGTGTTTATCTCTGGTTTGTATCTCATTTATACTAATGCTCACACACTATTGCGTAGGTTGCAAGGGGTGCTGCCTTTGTTAAAGGGACTTCATGTCCTTCTCCAGCAGTGCTGCTTTTGTATTTGGTTTTTAGGGATTCACACATTCTAGTATTTTTTCTTCTCCTTTTTTTAATGTTTAGAGTGATGTTATTCTCCACATGACTGGGGATTGAACTCAGGTCCTCTCCCTCATACTCTTTCACTTTACCACTGAGCTACAGCCTCAGCCCCAAGTATATTTCTTGTCGGCCATTTCATAGGTTGAAATTTTATATATTGCAAACCTACTATCCTCAGAGGCTGATATGTTTTCCTTGGTATGGTAAGGAGAGTACCCCACTACCTCATTAGTAGTGGATATTAATATTTAAATGCAAACAATAATACCTCATTTTCATTTGTATTCCCCATTCATCAATGAGTCGAGTACTTCATGCTGTTTCTTCTGAAAAACTCTTAAACATGTTCTTAATTCATTTTTCCAAGGAGGTGACAATGAGAAGTCATTTTGTAAAGTTGTAAACGCTTAGATTTTTGTAAGGATTGGACTAGAGGAAGGGGTATTGGATTTCGACTTAGCTTTTAGATGTCTACTGTTGTGTCTGCTGGATTGTGGGGAAGTTTTTCTTTTGTGCTTCTAGCCTTTAGACAGCACCTGAGGGTGACCAAAATGATTGTCAAACTTCCTTATGAAAATGTAGTGCCACCTTGTCTTGGACAGAGGAACGGGATCTGGGCTCACCTGAGCAGAGGTCTAGCCTCTGGTAGCTCCTGATCAGAAGTGCAGCACTAACTCTGGATTGTCAGTTGGGCAGATGCACAGAGTCAGCTGAGGCACATAGAAGCAGCATTTGACCAGGAGGCTGCAGCAGTCTTGATGGCACGGCTTGGCGTGTTCCGGGCAGAGTCTGAGGAGGGACCTGATGTGCTCCGGTGGCTGGATCGACAGCTCATCCGACTGGTAAACTGGGAACAATGGCATTGAGTTTAGTCCTTGTGTCTCTTCTACCTTTGAGAAAAGAAAATTCCCACTTAAGCCTATTATTTTTTAATTTTTAAAACCATTTATTTATTTGTGTGTGTGTGTGTGTGTGTGTGTGTGTGTGTGTGTGTGTGTGTGTATGCCATGGTGTACAAGTGGAGGTCAGAGGATGATCTGTGGAAATTGGTTCTCATCTTCCACCATATGGATTCCAGGGATCAGAACTCAGTTTGTCAGATTTGGTGGCAAGTACCTGTCCCTGCTGAGCCATCGTACTGGCTTCAGGAGATAGTTTAAGGAGTTTGGAAAGCCGTGAGGCTAATACTGCTAGGAAGCTACAGAAGATGAGGACTGGGAAAGGCCATCAGCTTTGACAGGAGAAAGCTAATTGTTAGAAATAGGGTTTTCTGAACACCCCGGGGCCTAGTCTCTAGTGTCTGGAGGGATGTTTGATCAGAAATAAAGGCAAGGCTGGACATGATGGTGCATGACTGTAATCTCAGCACTTGGAAGGCAGAATCACCTTGCCTTTAGGCTAATATGACCCTGTCTCAAAAAGCATAAATAACTAGCTAACTGACGAACTAACTAACTAGCTAAATATATAAATAAAGCAGGAATACATTCTGATTCAGAAATCTACCATTGAAAGGAGGAAGAAAATTGAGTTGTAATAGTAGAGAACAGCAAGGTTGATCTGTAATTGCTAGTTTTCATGGTCTCTCAGGGTTTTCATGTGGAGAAGTACCTCCGAGAGCTTGCTGAACACATGTGTGATTAGGGTGGTCCTCAGGCCAGCATTGCCTCCCTTTGGTTTGAGATTTAGAATCTCCCACTCTCCCCCCAGAGTGATCCCCTCCTACTGTCTTCAAATCCTGGGGATGAATCCAGGGCTTTGAGCATACTAAGTAAGTGTTCTACCACGGAACTCTCTCTCTAGTCATCAGGGTCTGTGTTTTAACAAGACCTGGTGATTTGTCTGCCCTTCATGTCTGAGAGATGCTGGTCTAGAATTCATGAGAAGTAGCACACTACGTAGCTCTTTGGTCTGGGACTTTTCTAGGTGACACTAACTTAGACTCTTTTTTTTTTTTTTTCCTATTTTCTTTCAACAGTGTCAGAAGTTTGGGCAGTATAACAAAGAAGACCCCACGTCTTTCAGATTGTCAGACTCTTTTTCTCTGTATCCTCAGGTAAGAAATATGGTTTTAAAGATAACTATAGAAGAATGAATTGTTAGAACTGAGCTTTTCTGTGCTTGAGAGCAAAGGAAGACTTGTAATTTGAGACTAACTGTAATAGCAGGCTATCCCACCTCTTTTGAACACTGTTGAAGCCAGCCAAGTGTACAGCACTTGGATAGTGCTTTGTACATGTAAGCAGCCAATAGCTGGGGTCCTGGGACTTTCAGGTGCCTGTGTCTGAGCAGGTGAGGATGAGTAGTGGTGTGAAAGAGCCCTGGCCAGTCGGGGTGATGGCCAGCACTGGCCCTGCTGCTGCTCCTGGATGAGACCTCTGTGAGTCCTTCCTTCCTCCTCTTTAGAAGGGAGGAGTTGGCCTGAAGCAGTGATTTGAAGTCTCTCTAAAGCTGTGAAATCCTTCCTGGCAGAGGACTCTCCTTCAAAAGCCAGTGTGAAAAGCAGACAGATCTGAAGCTTCTCTGGTTGTACCCACCCCCTGGATCCACTGGATGCCACCAGAGCCTCCACCTTCTAGGGTCCCTGGGCTGGAGAGGCCCTGCACTTTCCAGTGACTTACTCAAGAGAACGGATATCTGTTCCCAAGGAAAATAAGCCCAGCGGGGAAAAGCACATTTGAGGTTTTGAGGGTTGAGCACAGTGTAAGAGAGTCCTCCTGCCTTAGAATGCTCTGTAGAAGAAATCATAAAAGCCTTCTTAGCTGGTGTTTCCATACTGTGCTCCTTCATGTGGGAGTTCTTTAAAAACAAACAAAATAATTTTACCTGGGGACTGGACAAATGGCTTAGACTAAGAGTGGTTGCTGCCTTTAGGGGACCTAAGTTGGGTTCCCAGTACTTACATCGGGTGGCTCACAACTGCTTGTGGCTCCAACTCCAAAGACTCAACACCCTCTGTGGCGTTCTTGGGCACCCACATGTGACATACAAACACACAGGCACACATACGAAAATAAAAATAAAGTAAATTTTAGCCATCTATCTGGAAGGGCCAGAGAGGTGGCTCAGTTGTTAAAGTGTGCACTATTCTTTTCAGAGGGCCTGAGTTCAGTTCTCAGCACCCATGTCAGGTGACTCACAATTACAGGTAACTCCAGCTCCAGGAGATCTGACACTTTTGGACTCTGGACACCTACACTCACATACTCATGTCTCTGCCCCATAATTAAAAGTAAAATAAATCTTTAAGGGGTCAAAGAGATGGCTGAGCAGTTAAGACCACTGATTGCTCTTCTAGAGGATACAGGTTCAATTCCCAGCACCTATATGGCAACTAACAACCATCTATAACTCCAGTTCCAGGGGATCTGTCTCCTTGCCTCCTTGGGGACTGCATGCACATAGTGCATGGACATAAATGAAAGCAAACACCCATACATGTAAAATGAAACAAAATAAAATAACAAACAACCAAACACTAAAAAAGGGCCAAGTCATTAGAAAAACAAATCTTACCTGAGAATAATTCCACACACCTATAATCCTAACACTTGGAAAGTGGAGGCAGGAAGATTAGGGGTTAGCCCAGGCTACATGATCCTTGTCTTTAAAAAACAAAACAAAAAACCAAAAATACCTAAAAGTGACACTTAAAGCAGCAATTGTAAGACATTTTTTAAAATTGTGGTTGAAAAAAAAGGACAAAATTTATCATCTTGGGGCTTAAGGAGATCCCTAGTCCCCATGTAAAAGCTGGGTAGGTGTGGTGGCTAATTATAATCCCAGTGCTCAGGAGTCAGAGATAGGGTCTCCAGGGCACACTGGCTAACTAGGGTAGCCTATCGGCAAGCTCTGGGTTCAAATCCTAGAAACTGCCTCAATAAGTAGAAATGGAGAATGATAAAGACACAGGACATCAACTTGCATATACACATAAGTACCCATACCTAATTGTTGGGCCACACATATGCATATATATACACCATATGCAGGCAAAAACTTCCTTTTTTTTTTTTCTGATTTTTTGAGATATGATTTCTCCGTGTAGCTCTGGCTGTCCTGGAACTCACTCTGTAGACCACATTGCCCTTGAACTCAGAGATCTACCTGCTTCTATCTCCCAAGTGCTAGGATTAAAGGTGTGAGCTGGGGGCTGGAGAGATGGCTCAGAGGTTAAGAGCACCGACTGCTCTTCCAGAGGTCCTGAGTTCAATTCCCAGCACCCACATGGTGGCTCACAACCATCTGTAATGAGATCTGGCGTCCTCTCCTGTATACATAATAAATAAATAAATAAATCTTTAAAGGTGTGAGCCACCACCACCACCCAGCAAAAAAGTTACCATTTTTAAAAAAAGATTTAATTTGTATGTGGAGGGGTATGTGTGGTTATGCGCACAAGAGTGCAGTGCCTTCAGGGAGGGCAGTGGATCCCCTAGAGCTGGAATTATGGGTAGTTGTGAGCCACCTGACTTGGATGCTGAACTGGGAGCTGAACTCAGATCCTCTACAGGAGCAGCAACTCTCCAGCCTCAAGTTTATCATCTTAACCCCTTTGAAATATATAATTGTGTGTTATTACATACATTTACGTTCTTTTTTATGATTTATTGATTTCTATTTTGATGCATTGGTGTTTTGCCTGCATATATGTCTGATCCCCTGCAACTAGAGTTACAGACGGTTGTGAGCTGCCATATGGATGCTGAGAATGGAACCCTGGTCCTCTGGAAGAGTAGCCAGTGCTCTTAACTGCTGAGCCATCTCTCCAGTCCCCACATTCACATTCTTGTGTACCAGAGTGCTGTAATTTTCTCTTTTTTAATCTTTATTGAGCCAAATGTGGTGACACATGCTTGTAATTTCAGCACTTGGAGGGTTGAGGCAGGAGCATCTCAGGTTTGAGGTCAGACACATAATATCATCATGTTATAAAGCAAGCAAACCCACTTGGAATTGTATACTCAGTAAAGGCACTCCATATTTACCTCTTCTACCAGCTCTGCCACCGCCCTTTTGTGTCTCTGTGAACCCACAGATAATTATCTCGGAGTCCAGATTTCATGTTTTTGAGATCCAGAGTAGATGGTTCTGCATGTCCAGCATCACAGATGGATTCTTTTGTCTTTCTTTTGTGAATGCAGTTCATGTTCCATCTGAGAAGATCTCCATTTCTTCAAGTGTTTAACAACAGTCCTGATGAGTCATCCTATTATAGACACCATTTTGCCAGGCAGGATCTGACTCAGTCCCTCATCATGATCCAGCCCATTCTCTACTCTTACTCCTTCCATGGACCACCAGAGGTAAGGCTGGACGGACATGCTTTTCTGAGAGTGGATGACTTAATCACAAGGGGTTTTGTTTTCCTTTACCAAATATAGTCTTAGAGCAGAACTGTAAAATCTTGAGTTTATAGTAACTTTATATTGTTTCTAAGTATTAAAAAACATAGGAAAAGTCAGAAGATATACTAAAGCTGTTTTTGGTGTGGAAAGCAGAAATAAATTGAGGAAAAAAAAAAAACTCCACAGTGTTATGAGTTCATGTTCTTTGCCCAGTAATTCCAGCCCTTGTAAAGTATCTAAAAGAAATATGAGTATGAAAATAGAAAAGGTTTTATGCAAAGAAACAAGAAAATGAACAACTACAAGAGAATTTGGGGCTGGTAGAGAGCTTGCCTTGAATGAATGAGGACCTGGTTCTGGCACTGAAAAAAAAAAAAGGAATCAGAGGACAGTCCAAGTACTCAGTAGAAGGAAAATAGTTAAGTATTCTAAGAAATAGTCACATAATTTATATAACATAGTAAAATGTAAAAATGTTACATGGTAAGAAAAGAAAACGTCCAGTAGAAATTATTTAGTATAGTAAAGAATGCCTATGGAAAACAGGCTGGAAAATGCCATAGTCTTAAAACCTAACTGAGCAGTATGTGAGCAAAAGCAAAACCATCCTGAGACAGTGCAGGAGTGGAGACAAATAATGTAAAGGAAGAAGTGAAAAGATGCTTGTGGAGCCAACCGCTGGCACACAGTGGCAGATTGCCCTGGCTCTAGCAGGCTCCACTCGGTGCAGTTGGTGAGGCGAGTGGGACCAAAGCAGAAACAAACGCCTTGAAAATTTTATGGAGTGGAATGTTGCCCAACTTGCAAATAAAACCAAGAAAGATTTGAAACTAAAAAGGAATAACAACAAAATAAATTCTAAGTTTACATATACTAAAAGCCTATAAAAATAAAGAACAATATTGAAGTAAACCAAGATATCAGTATTTCTTGTTTTCAACTACAAATTTTCTAAACCGTGTACAAGTACTGTTATTATTGAAATAAAAATTCTTAATGAAATATATTCTGTGGTAAACTTAGAAAACTTGCATTAAACATTAAATTGTCTTTCATAAGGCACTCTTTTTTAACATTTATTTTATTTATTATGTATGCAGTGTTGTTTTCTTTTTTTACGTATACAGTATTTTGCCTGCATGTATCCCTGCAGGCCAGAAGAGGGCATCAGATCTCATTACAGATGGTTGTGAGCCACCATGTGGTTGCTGGGAATTGAACTCAAGACCTCTGGAAGAGCAGCCAGTGCTCTTAACCTCTGAGCCATTTCTCCAGCCCTCGTATAAGCATTCATTTCATTCTAGCTGTAGCTGCAGTAGTTGAGAAAAGATCAGCTGACTAAGAGTAGTTCTGGCCAGGCGGCGGTGGCGCACACCTTTAGTCCCAGCACTCTGGAGGCAGGGGTAGGTGGATCTCTGTGAGTCTGAGGCCAGCCTGGTCTACAGAGTGAGTTCCAGGACAGTCAGGGCTACACAGAGAAACCCTGTCTCGAAAAAACAAACTAACAAATAAACAAAGGATAGTTCTAGAAGAGAAGAGAGAAAGCTCTTGTTATGTTCTGGCTTCTGGATCACAAGCTAGCCTCAGTTTCTGTCCCTGGTTGATGGAGGAGTTTCAGTGGCCTGTGTCGTCTACAAAACTGAGATTTAGAGCTGTCAGTTTGGGGAATGGAATGTAGCAATGTGTGAAGAGGGGCAGCCCTGTGCTGGAACCGTTTGTAAATAGCTTCCTTGCTGTTTTGTGGACTTGTGCATGTGGTGCTGGAGTGGCTGTTGTGTAGAGTGTGAGGACCAACGCCATCTTCCTCTTCCATAGCCTGTACTCCTGGACAGCAGCAGCATTCTAGCTGACCGGATTCTGCTGATGGATACTTTCTTTCAAATTGTCATTTATCTCGGTGAGGTAAGATGATACCATCAGTTTCTTTCTTGTCTCCTCTGTTTTGTTTTGTTTTCCTGTTATTTACTTCAATTTATTGTGTATATGTGTGTGAACCTATGGTCAGAGGACAGAGGGGGAGTTATTTCTTTTTCCAACATCACAGACTTCTTCACTGGCAGCCTGTTTCGGATGGTGCTAGTGGAAGAATGTCACAAGTGTTGGTGAAGGCTGCTGTCAGAGCTTCAACAGCAGTTTTGGTTGCTTTGTTTTGGTGTAGACCATAGCCCAGTGGCGGAAAGCTGGATACCAGGACATGCCTGAGTATGAAAACTTCAAGCACCTTCTGCAGGCACCACTGGATGATGCACAAGAAATTCTGCAAGCACGCTTCCCAATGCCACGTTATATCAACACAGAGCACGGTGGCAGTCAGGTGGGTGGGCCCCATTCTAGCTCTAATAGATTTTTTTTCTTGTGTGATGATTTATTTTATGGATATTAATAGTTATAATTTTATGTGGTGGCATAAATTTACATACAGGTATTCTTTCAGCTATGATTTTGTTTAGATTTAGTTGTTTATTTTACTTCCAGGCTGGCCTGAGACTTACTGTGTAGTGCAGGTTGGTCTCAAACTCATGATCCTCATACATCAGTTTCCTACGTGTCTTGGTGAGTGCTCTATTGCTGTGAAGAGACACCATGACCATGGCAATTCTTATAAAGGAAAAAATTTAATTGGGTGGCTTACAGTTCAGAGGTTTAGTCCATCATCATCATGGTGGGACATGGCCGCATGCAGGCAGACATGGTGCTGGAGAAGGAGCTAAGAGTGGAGATGGAGCTGCATATTGATCCTCAGGCAACAGGAAGTGAACTGAACTAGGCATAGCTTGAGCATAGGCGACCTCAAAGCCTGCCCCTACAGTGACACACTTCCTCCAGCAAGGCCACACCCAGTTCAACAAAGCCATACCTCCTAATAGTGCCACTCCCTGTGAGCTTATGGGGACCAATACATTCAAACTGCCACACATGTGCCTCACTATGCCTAGTGGTGACTTCTTGTTAAATGAATGTACTAATTGAAAGTATAAGATTATCAGTATGTCTGGATCATTTGTAGATGGGGAGCCAGTGGACTTAAGATAAAAGCAATAGATTTCTAAACAGCAAGAGAGAGAGAGAGAGAGAGAGAGAGAGAGAGAGAGAGAGAGAGAGAGA
>CABHPP010130736.1:16235-29709 GCA_902168425.1 Peromyscus attwateri | reverse complement strand
CTTCACCTTCACGTATGCTCCATAGAGGAGAGAGCTCCAAAACCCACTTCAGAAATCTTTGAGCCTTTCAGACACATAACAAATGAGAAAGATCAGGGGAAAAAAATAGGGGGAAATTGGCAGGTTTGTCTGTTGTTACTTTAAGGAGATGCTGTTGCACTGAATGCTTTGCTCTACAAAGGCTGAAGAATGATCAATGACAGCCATGCTTTCTGTTTCAAATGAGTAAATTTATTAAGTTTAAAACAAGCAACATCAAGAGGGTGAGGAGTGGGGAATGAGAACATAGGGAAATGGGAGGGTCGAGCTGGAACAGGGACAGAGTGGGAGGGCAGGGAGGGAGATACCATGATAGATGAGAACATCATGGGAAAAGGAAGAGGCAGGGTGCTGGGGAGGCTCTCAGGAACCCACAAGGAGGGTGCCTGGACTGGTCTACTCTGGTGACAGGTCTAGCGAATACTCTATCATCATAGAGCCTTTGTCCAGTGACTGATGGAGGCAGATGCAGAGATCCATGGCCAGGCGCCAGGCTGAGCTCTGGGAATCCAATCGATGAGAGAGAGGAGGGATTCTGCAGGCAGGGAATATTGAGATCATGAAGGGAAAAAGTGTGGAGATGACCGGCCACACTATTGGAGGCCCATGAACTGTAGACTAGTGGCTGTGAAGCCCCCACGGGACTAGACTAGGCCCTCTGGATACGGAAGACGGTTGTTTGGCTCGAACTGTTTGGGGAACACCCAGGCAGGGGGATCGGGATCCATCCCTGGTACATGGGCAGGCTTTTTGGAATCTGGTACCTGTGGTGTGGCGCCTTGCACAGCCTTGGTACAGTGGTAAGGGGCTTGGACCTCCCTAGGCTCAGTGTGCCAGACTCTGCTGACTCCCCATGGGAGACCTTGATTTGGGGGATGTGGGGATGTGGGGTGGCTTGGGAGGGAGGGCTGGGAGATGGGAGGGGGGAGAATGTGGGATCTGTGGGTGGTATGTAGAGTGAGTAGAAATTTTCTTAATAAAGAAAAATGGAAACAAACAAACAAACAAGCAACAGCAAAAGAATAAGGAGTAAGTAGCCGGGAATCAACAGACAGGTGACAGAACACCCAACAGAAACCACTGGATAGCCTGACTGAGAAAGCAAAGGTAACATCATCAACCCAGGGTGTTGTGGGATATTTGTTTACACTGTGTCAAGATGTGTTGCTGTGATTGATTTAATAAAAAGCTGAATGGCGAATAGATAGGCAGGAGAGGTGAGGTGGGACTTCCAGGCAAAGAGAGGACCTGGAGGAGGGGTGGTGGGGTAGATGAATCTGGGCATACTGGACATACCAGCAAAGTGTGGAACAAGGTGGACACACAGAATGGGAGAGAGAGGCAAAAACCACGTGGCAGAACATAAATTAATAGAAACAGGTTCATTGAAGTTACAAGAGCTAGTGAGACAAGCCTAAGCTGAGGGCTAAAATTTCATAATTAATGAGAAGCCTCTTCGTCATTACTTGGAAGCTGGTGGCCCAAAAGAAAGTCCTACAATACCATGGGCTTACAAACAGCAAGTCAAAAACGAGAGAAGCAGTCCCACTGGAGATGCCCGGGCAGAGATCTTTACTAGCCTCTTCATGGACCAGCTTCCAACTTCCTCTTCCCACTGCAGACAATTTTACACAAGGAGATAAACAGTAGCAACATCTGTTGGAAACCTAGCAGTTCACAAAGATACATTGTTTTTTAATAACCTCAGCTGCTTGCTTAGCCTTTCTTCCTACCAGAGTGGGGAGGATTTTGGGTGTTAGGCCAACTGGGCTAGAATAAGGTGTTTTAGAGAACACTTGAAATCTAAGTGGATTGGAAGAACTAGGGGACATTGGTCTCCACTGCCCCACTCACCTGAGTGAGCAGTGTTGGGTGACTCTGGCCACCTCCCAATATCCTCCCAATGGCCTCTCTGAGTCTTCAGAAATGGAAGAGAAACCCTTCCTGGGGCCAGCACACTTTGTCTCCATTTATATATTTTAAGACTTGTACAAGAATATTCCAGTGTAGGGTGGGGTGGGGAAGCTGATCTGAGAAAGTACAGATGAAGGAAATTAGCACCACGATCCAGATAGGGGATGCTGAATACCTCAGCTGGTGGAAGTTACAGATGTGCCACATTCCCTAGGTCCTAAACCAGATGTCCCAAAATAAAAAATAAAAAAAAACCATTTGAGAAGAAGAGAAGAATCTCTGTTCATTTTTCCATTAGACTCTGCTCTTAGATGTACAAAAGTCATCATAATTGCTATTTTAAAAAAGCCAATACAAGCTTTGCCTTGGGGCTGTAAGACTAAGCCCCAACCTGAAGATATTAAAGGAATTTCCACTGCTTATATTACCCCAACTTTTCCTGGCACCACACAGGTGACATCCTGCCCTGGAGAGAGAGGTCAGTACTGCATTCCAGAGGAAGTCTCACGGAGGGGAGAGAGGCTGTAGGAGAGAGGCCCTATTGGAGCCCAGAACATGCTCTTGTCCCTGACAAAGCAAGCTTTGCTGGGAGTAAAGCAGAGCGAGCGATGGTGAGAAAACCTAGGCAGCTGAGAAAAACTAGGCAGCTCAGTTCAACTTTGGAAAAGCAAGAAGGATTAAAAAGGAAAAAACAACAAGAATGATCAGTCGCTCTGGGAAGAAGCAGACATGGGTTGGTTTGGTTTGCATACTCACCCTCCCTCAAAGAGCTCTCATAATCCACTACATGATCTGCACCCTTGCAAAAACACTTCAGGCTCTTGGTCCAACCTGGATGATGGGAGATTTTTAAACTACTTCAATTCAACAAGAAGTTATTAAGCATCCACTTTGTACAGGGCACTGTGCCAGGTGATATGGAGGCAATAATGATGAACAGAACATGGATTCTGCCCTCGGGGAGCTTTTGGCCAAGGTAAGACATGAACGGAAGTAATAAAGGTAGCTACGAGATACTTTGGCGTGTGCTCTAACACAGGAAGCACAAAGAGGAAAAAGATTAAAGGTAGCTGACATGGAAGCAAACAGGATGCCAGGAAGCCCCATAGACCCAGTGGCATCGGAGATGCACACTGAGGGGTGTAAAGGAACTCAAGATGAGAGGAGAGAGGGAAGTAGGACCACAAAGCCTGGTCAGGCTGCCTAAGAAGAACTGATATACTAACATTTCTGGCTTCATCCAACTAAGCCATCTGAAGAAGCCAAAAGAACACAATATGTTGTCATGAGGGTCACGGGCTAAAAACAGGATAAAGAATGATGCCCTGCTCATTTCCCACCTGCTTTTTCCAGTTGTCATGGATGACTATTTCCTTGGCTTATAAAGGAGTGAGTTCAGCATGGTCCAGTGTAGTTCTCTTGTAGCCCTTATTACTAAACAAACATAACAAAAGAAGCAAGGGTAACAATGGTTGGAATTAACAGACAGAATTTTGAACTGCTTGCCTTACTCAATTTCATCTTTCCTCCAGACCCTTTCCAATTCCCTTCACTCCAATTTTTAAGCTATCTGCCAGTATCTGACAATAGTCTACTTTATCATCACAATAAAGATTCTGACATGCTTTGGTAATTACATCATGTCTCTAGTAGCTTCCAGCTCCAGGCATCTTACCCTGCATACTACCAGTTCAATTTGAAGCAGATGCTTCTAGGTTCAAAGAGACCTAAAATGCATCATAAAAGCTGCTCTTATCCTGAAAAAAAAATATATATATATACATATATGTATATATATATATATTTAAAAATGGCCAATGGAGCAATTGGGCATTTAATTGCATTTAAAAATCTTATTTTATTTATTTTAAGGTAACCATTCCAGCAGACAAAATAGACAAACAGAATTTGTTGCACAAGTGTATTCAAACTGAATACACTGCCGGGACTCCTTTTAAAAATTCTTCAGAGAAGTGCATGTTGATTTTCTTGCTTTAAAAAGAAAGAAGACCTGGCCACCTAGGTGTGTCCTGTGTAAGTACTATCCAGACCACGGGCTGCCTGGCATGCAGGAGCCAAATATCAGTAAGGCTCCCTGTTGCACTCACCAATCAGCTGGATTGCCCATCGTTATTCAAAATAAGTGTGCTAATTGCTTAGTGAACAACTGGTTTTAGCTAGATCATTTAGCAAAAATTCAGTGGCAATTGCTATTTTCTAGGCAGCAGGTGCAAAAAAATGAAACAACTCCTAGTATCAGAAGGTTATAAAGAAAACTACCTCCTTCTGCCTCAGTTTCTTCCTTGAGTAATGGGGATAAAAATAGTGGTTGCCTCACGGAGGTGCTGTGAGAAATGAGGGCCTTGAGTTTAGAGTGCTTCAAAAGCACCCCTGGGTGCACAGTGAGCACACATAGTCAGTGTAGGATGAGTTATCAAAGGGCAGCCATCGATCTCTCTGAGGCAGCCTGGGGGTTGGACTTCATCCAAAGCATGCTGTTTGGGAAGCTGTTCTAAAGAAAGAATCCCTGGTTGGTAAAAGCCTCAGCCCCCCCCCCCACCACCACCACCCCAGCCCATCACCACCCCCTCCAAGCTCACTCCTCCCAGCCCTTGAAGCCTTGACCACAGCATAGTTTTGTGGCTTTTCAAATGACCACACACAGCAGGAATTCTGTCCGTGGCTGTCTGGGCCACTCTCCTGCCTATCAGTAGTCAGTAAGGAGCTAACAGCCGTTAGAAATTCAGACACTTCAGCTCTAGCCACTTTCCAAGGGTCTGCCACTTTAACCTGGAGCAGAGCTCCTGAGAGTGGGATATAGCATCGCCCTGTCTGCTTTGAGAGAGAACAAGTCAGCAAGTCAATAAATGGGCTTCAGGAAGGAAAACCAACTATACTCACACTTTGCAACTGAAAATGTTTTGCCTCCTCTTTCTCGATTTCCTTGGAACTTCTGTGCAGATCTAGAGGCGAAAACACAGCTATCTGGCCCTGTAGAGGACTGCTGGGCAAGGGAGGGGAAGGGAAGAAGCTCACCAGGCCTGTACTGTACACCAACCCCAGTTAGTGCTTCCCTAGAATTTAACTAAGCACAGGAACACATAAATTAGAAAATGTCCAGGTTTTTATGCTGGTTTCCCTTTCTGCTTTCTCAAGCAACTCTGTCATATAGAGCATGCATATGTCTGAAGGCTCTTGGCTTCTATTGGCTCCTACTGACTCAGCTGGTGGATTGTTTATCCATTTCGCAGATGAAGACACTGAGTCTCAGTGAAGTTAAAACTTGAAGCAGTCACACCATTATTCACAAGTAGGTGGTCAAATCTTCTTGCTTTCCAGTACATCACATCCTCTGTTTTATCTGCTGGAATCTATGGTCAAATGGAAACAAAACATAAGGCAGAAGAGAAACTGGTCACCAGGGCCCACTTGCAGGGGGATCTGTCTCTCAGACACTTAGGTGGGGTTCTGCTAGCCATTTTTGAAGTAGAGATTAGAATTGTTTTGAGAGAGAGAGAGAGAGAGAGAGAGAACACACACATATGCGCATGCACCCTCGGAGACACATGGAGGAAGAGCAGGACTAGCGTCACAGTGACTAGAAAAAGTGAGTGAGGCAAAGCTTCAAGAATGAATGAGAAGGGCTGTTTTCCTCCCCTAAGTGGAATCAACATTGAGGACCCCAAAAGAAAAGCAAGCAAACTCCTAAAGCAATCACTCCACTGGACACTTGGAGAGACCCAAGAGAGCTTTGGGTAGGTCCAAGTTCACTGATCTGGTCATAGAGTAAACACACAGATTGAGGACTCAGTTCATGAGGAGCCCTGGGAAGGGAGCATCCTGGAGCACATGGGTATAAAAGGTGTTTGTAGTGACATATGTCATCTGTATCCACGATGTCTGTCATTTGAATTTCTTTCTATAGATTCATATTTGGAGTGCAGGTAAAAAAAAAAAAAAAAAAAAAAAAAAAAACCTTTTCATGGAAATGGGAGAGCCCAAGAGCTTGAACTAGGATATAACACTTTGGAAATGGTACTCAGCACACCCCCAACTTTTGAACCTGGGGTGGATTAGACACTTTCCAGCACCGCACCCCCCCCACCCCTGCCTTGTAGCTGCAGCAAGCAGGGAGGGGCAATGGGGCTGCAAAGCTGACGAGACAGATTGTAGAAGTGAGCGCTCCATAGATATATGAGAAAAGAAAGACACTGCCTTCCAACACAGGAAGCTCTCCCAGCTTCTCCCGAAAGTGCACCCCCAAACGACTCAGGATGCAAGCACAGCCCAGATGAAAGCCTGGCCTCCCAGTGGAGCCTCTTTTTCCGCCCTTCATGCCATGAGAAGTTAAAGGTATTTACACGATGCCTGGCCTACTTCAGAAGCTGGAGGTCTTGCCTTAAGGGATCGTAATTATTTAGTTCCAACCTTCTGTGGTGTCATAGTGACGCTGTAAGAAGCCAACATGCCTAGAGTTAAGACTTCTTAAAATGACATTAAAAATACACAAGACATGAAGCTCTAAAGTACACAAGGCATGAACTCTGGAGTGGAGGAGGAAAGGATGTGTGCAAACTAAGCTAACACGTGATAAGGGAGAAATACAGATGGTGTGACCTTGTGTGAACTGGAAATCCACCTCAATTCCTTTACTTTTTCCTTTAAAAACACATTTCTCTGTTGTTCTCTCGGGATACTCATATTGACTACCTCTTGCTGCTTGTTTCGCTTTTTCTTTTGTGGTGGTCACGAGTGAAGTTGGGCTTCATGCCTGCTAGGCAAACCCCCTACCACCAAGCCATATCCACAGCCCTCATACTGACTATTCATGTCAATACAGTTACACGGTAAAATTCCATCTATTTTATTTGGACCCAGGATGGGCACATAGCTCATTTTATGTAACAGATGGATTTTGTGAAAATTTGAAGTAAAAAAGAATTTGGGCATAGTGCTATAAATGTGTAAGGAAATGGCGCCATTTAAGAAACGAGTTTCAGCAAATTATTAGGTATAAAGTAAATTATTCTGAAAGGGGTTCACACTTTTATGGAGGCATTCTCGTTCTAAATGTATCTGTATTTTCACACACTGAGGTTTCCTACAATGAAGAAAGGCTGGCCTTTATTGTCTTATTACCACTGATTGGCTTGATATCTTTAGAGTCTTGTACAATTTGTACTGCTCGTGTGAGACATAAGTATATGGGGCCTGACCCTCTAAGTGAAAAGAGAGCAATTGGAGGCCACTGGGGTACAGTTCCGTATATTAACTCACTCCTCATTTAAATTTCAGGCTAATAGAATGAAGTCACAGTTGGGTGGAGAGAAGACTAGTTTCCTGCCGGTCTGTGTAGCTGCTGAGTAAGTAGACAGAAAGGCTAGCAGCTCCCTAGTGAGTAATAATGTAAGACTGAGCATGGGCAAAACGCCTAAGCATTCCCAGCTCACATACATTCGCACAGACTCACGGGCACACCACCCCTACTGCATTAGTTAGAATGTAAGTTAGTGTAGATAACAAAGGTCCAAAATCACAGAGGTTTTAGACTGAGAGAGTTTCTTCCTCTCACATAAACAGACAATAAGGACTATCAGCAGTTTCCAGTTTTGGGGAGAGTTTGAGATACTTCTAAACCTTTTCTCCTCCATCACTGGGAAGGGCTTACCATTATCATGGTTCCAGCAAATGGTCCCAGATGGGCAACAGCAATCATTTCCCTTTTTACGCTGTTATAGGAGAATGATTGTGGAGGGGGCTTCAGATTATTTTGTTTGCTTCTCTTCACCCAACTAATGTAAGCCACTTGCAACATTTTAAAAATCACATTTCCAGTCTTTGTTTCGGTGTGAACTTTTAGCCAAAGGGCTGTGAGAGAAAGAGATATGCATAACTTCCTGATGGTATTATTAAAGGTGTTATCACTACTCTGTTACTCCCTGCCTTCCCACTATCATGGACCATGACCCTACCCCCAATAACTAATAAAGACTTCTGTGGTGGAGCAGTTTTATAGCTCTTCAGATCTGCAGTTCTGGGAAATGTAATGTCTGCATAGACACCTACATACATATGTTGCACGAATTTGTCTTTTAATAAAATAAAAAAACATCCCAGAGTCAGATATTGGGGTAAATGCTGAAAGATCAGAGAGACAAAGGAACAAGCCACTAGAGAAACTTCTCACCACGACAGACTCCTCAGGCTGAATGGAAGGCGAGATCCTGTCTCCACGAATCCTCTGACTGAAAGCCTCTGAGTACCTCAGCTGAAAGGGCTCTAGTTCCTGTCTCCTCATGCCTTATATGCCTTTCTCTGCCCAGCCATTTCACTTCCTTCCTAGTGCTGGGATTAATGGCATGTGTGCTTCCCCAGTACTGGTAGCAAAGGTGTGATATCTCAAGTGCTGGGATTAAAGGTGTGTGCCACCACTGCCTGGCCTTGATGTCTAATCTAGCGGCTAGCTCTGTCCTCTGATCCTTAGGCAAGCTTTATTTGATACACAATATATCACCACATACACATGTTTAATTCAATATACTTCTTATATTGGACTAGGAGGTCATTTTAAATATACAAAGCCCTAACACAAAGATTTATCTCACTTCTAACTTTCCATCATTTTTGTACAATTTTGACATACAAAGTAGCAGATTTCTTTATTTTCATACATGGTTGGTTTTTGTTGACCCTCCATCCACTCCTGCTCTGCCTCAATTCCCCACCCTCCATGCCCACCTAAATCCATCCAGCCCCTTATTCAACCTTGTACTTTTCTATTGCATGTGTTCTCCCACCCCTCTCCCCATTGCCTGTAATGTCTCTTCTTCCTTCTGTCATGAGCCCTCTCTAGTTCCCTGGCATCTCTACTCCCCTACTGTAACACAAATTGCTAAATGGCCTTATTAATAAAAATTAAAAAAAAACCAGAGCCAGATATTGGGGCAAAAACCTGAGAGATCAGAGGAATAGGAAAAGCCACAGCCAACCTCACCTTACACCTCACTCTCCAAAGAGACCTACTTCCTGTATATCTATGCCTATATGCCTTTCTGTTCTGCAATCTCACTTCCTCTCTCTGCCCAGCTACATCACTTCCTGTCTGTCTGTACAGACCTCCAGACCTTTATGGTTAGTGCTGGGATTAAAGGCGTGTGTCACCACCATGCCTGGCTCTGTTCCCCAGTGTGACCTTCAATTCACAGAGATCCAAGTGAATCTCTGCCTCCCAAATGCTAGGATAAAAGGCGTGTGCTACCATTGCCTGACTTTTGTGTTTAATATAGTGGCTGGCTTTCTCCTCTGATCCTCAGATAAGCTTTATTGGTGTACACAGATAAAGTATCACCACACCCTACTTAAACGTAAGACGTGAATACATAAAAATTACAAGCCATCTTTATCTGGCTATCTACTTGGGACTCTAGTCTTTTTCCCTTTGTGCACATTTCTCCCACTATTCCCCACATAAAATTGTATCTGGATCATTTCTCCTTATGATTTTATCATTTCTAATTTACCCTGAAGAAAAGAAAAAAAAAAAAAACCATGTAGCCTGGCCAGACATTTACAGAATTAGTATACCAACTCTGAAGTCATATCACACACTTTTTACTAAAAATACCCAGCTCTTATTATATCATTTGCAAAGGTAAGCCAATTTTCAAAATTACAGACTACCAGGAAATTCATACATGAGATGAAATTTTTTAAATCAATGAGGCGTGTATGTGTTTTCAAATTATAATACCAAATCTGGATGATCACTCACCATGTGGGAGAAGTCTGGCTTGCCTACTCACTTTAAGGCTTTCTAGAAAAGATGACAAGACATTCTTATGCACCAGGAAGACTTGCCCCAGAGAAGTATCTAAATTCAGCTTAGAAGAGGACCTTGCCAGCCATAGCTTTGAAGGGCTGTGATTCTTCACATGATTTATGGTTACCTAACACTAGTTGATAAAATTAACAACTTCTAGATCATACTAGCTCCACAATCCAAGCTTATTTCTTGCCTACACCATCATCCACTGAATCTCAGTGGCGAACCTTCAAAATAGTCATTATACCCAGACTCCTAACATCTGGTATTTCCTCAGAGTAATTGCTCCACAATTGGCCAAAAGACAAAGGTTGTAAGAAATATGAAATACTGCATTGTCACTTCATGGTCAAGCTTGGATATCACACAGCATGTCTACTCTGCCCCATTATCTAGAATACAGAGCCCTAACCTGAACGAAGAGGAATATAGGCAATATGATCCTTCATTGTGTTCTGAACAAGGAAATGAGACCAGAAATCTAAGAGCTGGACTTCATATCCCAGGCCACAATGTTGATGCACATTTTTCCTACCCTGTTTTACTACATGGGTACAAGTGCACCACTGAAGATGAAGAGTCTGCATCATCTGATAGATGTGGAGGAATGGGGAAATCTTGGCCATCGATTGCAGCCTCTAGTTGCTGTGTTGGACTGCTGCTGCTGTGTCTGCCAGCCCACCCCTTACATCACTGCAGCATACCTTTCATCAGTTCTGGGAAGGGAAGTGGTGAGCCTTTCCTCACCACAGATAACAGAGACAGCCCAAGAACAAACACTTACCCTGATTAGAAGATTTTAGTTGGTGTGCTTTAGCTTTTCTTTGAAATAAAAGTATTCTATCTCCAGGAGGGACTCCTTCCCAAGACCATCAGGAAAGAAGCCTTTCAATGCAGCATATTTATTTATGTATTTTTAATGTATCAGAGCTATGACAGCAAAAATGTCTTAACTGTGTTCTTCTGAAACTCGGAATAAAAGACACAGTAATGACCTCAACATTTCTCATATGCCAATCATCCTGACTGAGTCTTCACGCTTCCCGCCACCCCCCCCACCCCCCCCCCCCCCCCCCCCCCCCACCCCCGCTGGCGCCTCCTACTTCTCCCTGTGATGATCTGGAAGTACAGTAAAAGTCAGAGCAGTTCTTTTCTCCAGCAGCTCTGTTTACCCAGGTCCTGCAGTGACCACAGTAGTCAAAAGCATGTAGCACGAGAGACAAATAAATTTTGCTTCCTTCATAAAGCCATTGAGAGTTTGAAGAATAACCTACTGCAACCAAACAGATAAGGTCCCATGTGACTGCTTCTCAAGCCAGTGTTTTTCCCATGTATTGGCATTCTGTTATGAGAAACTTCATGTCTGTATGCTATAGAACATATTTCTGAATTTTTAAACTATGCCCATATAGCCACAAAATTTCAGAAATTTGCGTAGAGCTGGGTGTGATGGCATATGTTTTTAATCCCAGCATTCAGGAAACAGAGGCAAGTAGATCTCTGTGAGTTAAGGTCAGCCTGTCTACACAGCAAATTCCAGGTCAACCAAGGCTACACTGTGAAACCCTGTCTCAAATGGAGAAGAGGTAGAGATAGAAGGATGAATCAGTGCTGGTCATAGTTTGGGTAACCATGGCAGTGATGAAACACCATGACCAAAGCAGCTTGGGGGGAGGAAAGGGTTTACTTGGCTTACACTTCCACATCACTGTCCATCACTGAAGAAAGCCAAGACAGGAACTCAAACAAGGCAGGAACCTGGAGGCAAGAGCTGATGCAGAGGCCATGGAGAGTACCGTACACTGGCTTGCTCCCCCTGGCTTGCTCAGCCTGCTTTCTTATAGAACCCAGGACCACCTACCTGACCCACAATGGGCTGGGCCCTCCCCCATCAATCATTAAGATTACAGCCTTGCCTACAGCCCAGTCTTACAAAGGTGTTTTCTCAGTTGGGATTCCCTCCCCTCAGATGACTTTATCCTGTGTCAAGCTGACATAAAATTAGGCAGCACAGTGTTTAAGAATGCATCCTGCTCTTGAAGAGAACCAGAGTTTGGCTCCGGGCATCCACAACAGGCATCTCACAACCACCTCTAACCCTAACTCTCAGAGCATGTTACATCTCCATTCTCTGCGGGCTCTTAGATGCACATACACAGACACACAAATATATAGTTAAAAACAATAAATTAAATCATTTTTTAAATGGACATGCCCAGTTCCTTTAACGCCACTGTGTGACTCTCTGTCACTGTTTGCTGCTCTCTTCCCCTAAAGATAACCACTATCTCATTTTGAGTTAATAATAATAAATAATAGTCTGTTCACATTACTTACATTTCATCATATAGTCATATATCTTCTTAGTATATCGCATTGTTTAACATTATTCACACGAAAATTTCTTGTGTACGTTTTTCTGGAACTGGCTTTTTAAACATTTAGAAAACATCTTATGGGTATATGTGTGTCTGCATTTGTGTATGCCATAAGCATACTCAACATATCTGTAGGTGTCCATAGAGTCGAGAAGTGGGTGTTAGATTTCCCTGGAGCTAGAGTTCCAGGCAACTGTACTACCACACATGGGTACTGGGACCAAACTTAGGTCCTCTAGAAAAGCAGTGAGCGCTCTGAACCCCTATATTATCTCTGTGGCCCCATAAAACTTTCTTTGAATCTAATATTACATTTTTCAGTCATGCATACTGCTTCATGTAGCTGTATTTAATTCATTTTTTCTACAGTATTATATTCTGTTATATGGATAAAGCAGCAAGTAGTTAGCTCCTCTATTACAGGGTGGTTTGTTTGGAGTTTCCATTTGGGCATTTTGCTATTAGAAGCTACATCAATGAAAAGATCCTTGTATCTGTTCTAGTATACCTATGCAATAATGTCCCAGTTATGTAGGTAAGAGGGGCAAAACAAAAACAAAAACAAAAAACAAACAAAAAAAACTGTGCAGTGTTCATGAGTTTCACTCTGTGACATGAAATTGTTTTTATGGAGTTTCCACACCAAGTCACATTGCCACCAGCTTATAGGAAGCTTGTCTTTGCCACACATCCTCACCAACACTTGATGCTATTGGGATTTATAAACTCAGGCTGGTGGTATATAATGGGTTACATTGTGGTTTTAATTTGCATTTCCTTTAGGCCATACTTTAATCACATATGAACTCAAGAAGCCAAACTGGGAAAGCAAAACAATTCACGCTGGCTCTCCTTAAGAACCAGGTAAACTTCGTAGGCCAGCCTCTTTTTGGAGAAGAGTTAAAAAAAAAAATGGGGGTAAAGGAAGCTCTAATTATTCATTAGACTTTAGATGTTAGGAAACATCAGAGGCCTTAGGCTACTGTTTGTGCCGGAAGATAAACAGCAGTTCTTAAGCGGCTCCTTTTAGGAGATCACATTATTAGCCAAAGCCATGGGAAAAGCAAATACATTTCAGAGGAATCGTAAATATTTCTTTTATCTTTCCAGATAAAGACATTTAGTATGAGTCCTAATGCACAGGCTGAGCCATACACAATTTATGGCAGAAGAGGGTTTGAAACACTTTTGTGTAAACAAGCATAGATAGTTTTTAAAGGTTGCTAAAAGGCAGTGTGGTGTTTTGTTTCGTTTTTTTCTGGAAAGGGAGCCGCTCCCTGTGGGACCAGCTCTGGTCAGTGTCAGAGCCCGGTTTCCCACT
>CABHPP010130736.1:0-11235 GCA_902168425.1 Peromyscus attwateri | reverse complement strand
AAAAAAAAAAAAAAAAGGAAGAAAAGAAAAAGAAACTGAGTCTCCAAATTGAAGCTGTTTAAAGACAGTTTCAAGAGACTAAATTAAAAATTCAAGAATATCTCGTTGCAGAAATTCCTTTACTTTGACATAGCTGCTAATAAATATCTGTGCATGTGCCTCTGTGTCTCAGTCTCTCCTGTGTAAGATGGGATAACAATAGTACCTACCCATTTATAGGGTTGTGGTAAGGATTATATGAATTAATAAGTCCTGAGTCTCAAAAGTAGTTCCTGGTATATAAAAAGTGCTATTGGAGGTTTCCTGGAGACTCAGTATACTGCCACTCCACCCTACACCCACTCCTCGTCGAACAAAGGGACATTGTGCTGGTATACTGGAAAGGGTACTGACCAACTCCCGACTCTATCCAACAGAAATATAGTGTGTGCGTGTGTGCATGTGTGTGCGCACGCACATGCACACACACACACACACACACACACACACGTACAGGCCAGAAGAGGGGAATAGAGTCCCTGGAACTGGAGTTACAGGGAGATGTGAGTTAACAGATGTAGGTGCTGAGAACCAATCACTGGTCCTCTGCAAGAGCAGCAAGTGCTCTTAACCTCTGGGCCATCTCTCCAGCCCTAGTAAAAACATTTTAATATTTGAAAATTTAACCCAATAGATCCAAAATCTTAAATGTTTTAACAGTATAAAATTACTAGGGCATTTTACTGTTCTTCACTGTATTCCAAATGTATCTGTTTTACACTTACAGTGCATCACAGTGCAAATGCTGTTTTCACCAGAGATGATTAATGTCCAAATCAAAGGAAAGGTATCGTTATAAAGGTGGATTCACTCATGCCTGCTGTAACACACATACCTGTGGCTTTTCCAGCACTCCCCTGGAGTTTCCCAATAAGTAAACTGAGAATCAGTTTTTCAGTTAAAATTTAAGTTAAATTATAGCCAGGCATGCTGGTGCATGCCTTTAATCCCAGCACTCAGGAGGCAGAAGCAGGCAGGCCTGAGTTTGAGGCTAACCTAGTCTACAGAGGGTGTTTCTATACAGAGAAGCTCTCTCTCTCTCTCTCTCTCTCTCTCTCTCTCTCTCTCTCTCTCTCACACACACACACACACACACACACACACACACACACACACCAAGTAAATGAATAAATAATTAAATAAAATTATAAACTCAGTTCTTTAGTCATGTTTCAAGTGCTCAAGTCACATGTAGTTCATAGGTTACCACAGCGGTAGATCCTGAAAATGGACAGACCTAACATTGAGTCTTGGTGAAGTTATTTGACCAAATTCCTAATTTAAAAGAGGAAAACAAAATATGTTATTGTCTTTCAAACTAGAGGCAATATACCTGACACTGATCAATAAATTATAAAGGTGTTCAATAAATAAGAAGTAATTTTTACTTAATATTTTATTAAGAAAAGTCATTAAAACATTGATTAAATCTAAAGACATATGAAGTGACTCCATACACCCACTACCTAGATACTCTAATAGTTAACACTGACCTTATTTTCACTCTTTCAGATCTATGTTTCCGCTCATTAGCCCACCTAGCCTTTTTCACGTATTTCAAAGTTAAGGACATTAGTATACCTTGACCCTCAAAACTCCATCAGGAATATGTAATTAAGTTCAATGTTTGGTATTCTTTCCGTGTGTCTCACTGTCTCTGCCTCTCTCTTTCTTTCCTGCCCCCTCCCTTTTTCTTCTTTTTTCCTTTCTTGCCTCTTTCTTTGTTCTCTCCCTTTCCATTCTTGCTTATTTGCTCAGGGGTAAAATGCACACATAGTAACATTCACATATAGTAAGTAACCATTGAATGAGTGCTGGCAGTGCATACGCCTGTCTAAGCCAGAACTCAGTCAAGATCTCCATTATCCCAGACAGCTCTTCCACCTCTTTCTCTTTAATCCCAGCCTTCCCCAGACCATCACTGTTCTGGTTACGCTACATAGATTAGTGCAGCCTAATCTAGAATTGTAAGTAAATGGAACCAGATAGTATTTGGCCTTCTGTAGAGGGTTTATTGTTTTTGTTTTTTGTTTTTTGTTTGTTTGTTTGTTTGTTTGTTTTTTTGAGATACACTTGTGTCACTGTATATTTGTTCTTTCTTTTTTTTAATTACTGAGTAGAAACTATGTTTATTTATAATTTAGGGAACACATGACCTAGCCGTTCAAGGAGTCTACTCCATTCTTTCACAGCTCAAAGCCTCCATCTTACAGTCAACATAATTTCAGCTTAGGTAACTATTCAGCTCCTTACTATTAAGGAAATGAAGGTATTTTCATATAATAACATTTAAATTTTACCTATATTAAATTCTTCTGAATCTTCTATGAAGAAGGTAAAAAGTCTTGACAGTTCCTTTACTCCTTTTTTATCCAATACTTCAAAGTCTTTGAGTTCCTGATGTTCTCCATTTGTAGTCTCCGAGCCCAGTCTCTATTTATACTGATGTTTTTCCTTGGTCATTGAATATCTCCTATATTGCTTCATAAGCTCTGTTAGACAGTGTTGTGTCTGTTTTATGTACACCCAAACCTATTGCCCAGCAATTAGAAGACTATTATCAAACCTTTGCTGACAAATGTATATCCAAAGGGAAGAGCTCTTCGAGCACATTAAATGTTATCTCTATGTGTCTCGGGTGGTGGCCGATGTGGAAGGTGGGTAGACGCCAGAGTTAGACTCAAATGTAGTTTTCCCACAATTCATCTGGAACTGTATCAGCTGGATGCAATGGCTTCCTCTCTGGCCAATAGTGTAGTCCTGAGTTGCCATCTCCAACTTTTTCCCAGTGAGCCAAGTGGAGCCAAACTTGGGATTTCCTTTTACGTTTAAAATTGCTCAGAATTAGCTGATCCACGGTCTTAGCCCCAAAACTGCTTTGGTTTCCAGAATTAAGCAGATATTTCTCTGGGTATACAAATCTAACTGTGTCACATAATGTTCTTCTTTTTCTTTTCTTTTTTTTTTTTTTTTTAATTCTTGTTTCTTTGTTCCCTTTCTTCTCAGCAGATAGTCAAGTATCTGTGTTTAGTTCCCTGCTCTGGAGAATTTTGTGACCTATAGCAGCAGAAGTTGCCTTCAAAGGATTGGCCTGAGGGATGTGTTTTGCAAAAGCACAGGATTCCTGAGGGAATTTCTGAAGGATGAAGCCCCAGGGGTGAAGTGGGAGGAGACATTGCAGGAAACTCCAAAAAGCAGAAACTGTCCCAGAACTGGGTAGGGGTTGGGTGTAGCCAGCTTGCTGCAACTCTTATGAACTCTCCCACTTGGAAGGAGGCAGGACCTCAGAGGGATATGAATGCCACATCTGGGTGAGTGGACTTCAGTCACAAGCTCCCAATAGCAGCACTGACTGAGAATCCCTAGCCTTACAAGCCTCAGGACTGCTTGGCGCTGAAGTTTGAAACACAGTGATTCAGGACCAGCTCCTGATTTCAGTTTAAGCTTTCTGATTCTTATGTGGCCCCAGAAAAAGAAGAGGATTCCATTCTCACAGTGACAAAGAATGAAATCTCTTGCTCTGTGAGAGCAAGGTAAAGGCTCAGAGATGCATTTGATTTAATTTTTAAAAATAAAGAAATAGTACACTTTTAAGCACTTGATGTAAGGATAAAGAAGAAAGAAGGGAGAATAGGAAAAATAATCCATATAGCAGAGGAACAAGAAAGTAAGGGAAGGGAGCAAAGTAAAGAAAAGTAAAAATGTATGTCCACGTTAATATAAACGATAACAAAATAAAAACGAGCTGAGAAGCCATAAGTAACAGACATCTATCCCCTTCCTCACACAAGCATGAGATTTCAAGATGATAAAATAAAAAACTGTGCTTTGTGCTATAGTTTTGCTTGACTGATATTCAACTACCTCTCCAAAACGACTTGGCTTAATTATATTGTACAAGTCTGCTTGTCTGCCTGATTGGCCAGTGACAACTGCGAGCTGTAAAATAATTCTTATTCATTTACAAATATAGCCCATAAAATTTAATTTTCTTGCCTTTGTTTCAGCAACACTAATTATGCTGCAATCAACACTTTCACATATTTTATACTCAATTGATAGCAATGCCAAAATAGGCATTTTTCTCCAAATATCACTGTTGTGGAGTTTTTTTTATATCTAAGTTTTATTTTGAGAGAACTTAGTTTGTTGATGCAGTACCAACTAGTCCTGTCAATAAAATTCTCTTACATACCATGTTCAAACATTGTGTCGGGATTGCACATACTAGATGAAATTTACCACTGATGAAATGCATACTGTTTTCATCTCCATGTAAATTCAAAACAGACAGTTTCACCCATTTCACAAAAAATATCTAGATCTGTGTACCAAAAGCTGCAGCTTCTCATATCAGATGTGGGAGAATTTAGATTATTCAATAATGGAGAATGTTCCTCAGATTCCATGCAGCAGTGTTCCAAATGGTAGGTGACTTGTAAATACCTATGCAGCCACAAACATAAATAAGAAAACGGAGGCTTAGCACAACTGGGAATAGTGGATCTCACAAGACTCTTGTGCATCCATACTATCAGAGCAAAATGATTTTAGAAGCCAATCTGTGTTTTCGCTTACCTAAGCACTTCTGCCATTCAAATCTTCAAGCACTCCCAAGTGGGTACATCTCTGATGTTGTAGCCCAAGTGCAGTTCCTAAATCTTCAAGACATTTGTGTAAAAGGTGTGGACTGAGAAGTAGTTCTCAGGACTCAGCATGGTGTTCGTTACGGGGGCTGTAGTTTAGGGTTACTGTCCCAGCACTGAACACTGCATCTCAAGTCACAGGATGCCACATAGTCTTCAGTCAGTCCCTCTTGGTGTCTGTGATAAGTAGCGCTCCCTAATGTATGAGGTTCGAGAGGATGGAGAATCTAAACTCACCTGGTCTTTGCTTAGGCTGAGAGGAAGCAGAGAAAACAGAGAGAAGGAAGGAGATTGGGTGGAAGAGAATAGATAGATGAGAAAGAACTGAAGCTACTTTCCACAGGCCAAAAAATGAAAACTTCTGATATTAACAATCTGTCCAAAGATCTCTAAGCACTAAAACGATCATGAAAAACTAGAGTTGACCTGCATGCAGATAACTTCCACAATATTAAATATATATATGTGTGTGTGTGTGTGTGTGTGTGTGTGTGTGTGTGTTTATAAGACATCCTCATACATATATACATAGAGTTACACACACACACACACACACACACACACACACACACACACACACACGCCACACACACGGACTCCCTTCTACTTGTTTGTTTGTTTGTTCTGCAGCAAATCAGGTCATTTTCTTCTTTATAGTCCCTCCTTTTTTTACATTCCTATAACATCTCTACTAATGAGTCTGGTAATGCAGGTATAGGATAGTGAGACAGCAAACATCACATTTACAGTTGATCATTTGCACAGGAGGAGGGCAAGTAGATCATTAAAACCAAATATTAACCATCTGCTGTCTCTATCAACTATAACCAAGACATTTCTAACTAACATATACAGATGCCATCAAGCAGATGAAAGGCTCCTTTGAATTAGTTTACAAACCTCATCACCTTTTTCACTCTTTTGCTTATTCATTTGTTGGCTACCAAAACCTGGTGCAAGCTTCCTTAGTCCCATGGCCCTGTCCTTGATCTAACTTGAAGGATGAAGAATTTGAGTGTGTTCAACCAAGTTGAGCTAAGATTCTGAAAGACTGTACAGCAATTTTATAATCCAACAGGATACTTTCTTTTTAAAGTAAGTTATTGAGGAAGAAACAAAAACCTGATGGAAGGCTAGAAATCATTGACTATTACTAATTTCATCAACTTCAAAACTTCTCTCGGTGATGGTCCTGAAACACTAAACCATCGGGAAGTTTCTGGTTTTTCTAGGCACTAAGCATAAGATAAACTCTGGTATGTCATTCTAAGTTGAACTGGAAAGGAGAGAGCAGGAAACACATTCCATTGCAAGAGCCTGAGGAATAGCACATGCTCTTGACCTCCAAGGGTCCAGGGGAAAGGTGCATGACAACAAACCCTGGAGGAATGCAGAATGATGTTTTGCTCCTGCAGACTAAAGAGCTCACAGGAGGTTGACAAATGGCTAGTAATTTCACTGTAAAGCAGGCCTGTTACATAGCTACCTTACAAAGCCTCCAGAGAGCTGCCTGAGATGGCCAGCCACTGCTGTTCCTTCTACCATGAGTAGCATCCAAGCTACCTGCAAAGGCTTGTTGGACCCAGAGTCCCCCAAGACCACCAAGAGACCAAATCCTATGCAAAAGTAAAGGATTTTTTTTTTTTAATTTCCAGTTAACTCGGGTTTCTCCATCTATCTGACGCAGCAGCAGAGCATGAGAGACCCTGAGTAGCAATGGGGCAGGGTTTTTTAAAGCAAGGGAGGCTTGGAGTCTACAGACTACATAGGAATAGACTCAGGATTGGTTTATGCGAGTGGCAATCACGTTAGTAACTTTTAACTGGCTAGGGTTAGTTGGGGGTTACAATTACTCATTTTGGGGCAGGCCTAGACAAGTCCCAGGCTTTGTCCTTGAGCTGCCATGGAGGCTGGCTGGCCTAGCACATTCTGACTGTGGGGGCTGATTCAGTGGCCCAGGCTTTCACATTGACCCATGCACCTAGCTCTAAGTTGGTGAGGGGTTCAGAGAGTAAACAATTGGCTGAACCTTGAGCAGTCACAGTGTTCGCAGAAAGGGAGCTACTGCAAGGACTATGTCTTTTGTTCATGGCTCTCCCAGAAACTGCTTGCTCAAGTCTCAGGAAACTGAAATTGAGGCCTGATCTCTGAAAGAAGACTGAGCAGCCTGTTATGGCGTCTGCCTGGTCCTTTCAGGCTCATTGGCCTTCCTCCACAATAAGGATCCTGCAGCAACTCAAAGGGCACCTTTCCTCATAGGAGGTGAAGGTAAAGCCACTAACCCTGAGTGAAGCTGGGGAGAGAGATGATACAAAGGGATTTGTGACAGTCTCTTTGCTTTCCTAAACCTTTGTTTTTCCCTGCTAACACTAATTACATAAAGTCAAATGTGGCTTCATAGTCAGAGTGTGTTCTAAGAGCCATATAGTTAGGTGACAGTCCAGTGGACCTACACAAGCCAAGGTGGTACATTGTGTATGACAGTAATTGTGTCACTGTAGGGATTCAGTGAGAGGTTGATAGATGCAGTGACCTACTCAGCAAATGCTTTATTCATTTTATTCTCTCTCTTTTTTTTTTTTTTCACCTTGGTTTTTCAAGACAGGGTTTCTTTGTAGCTTTGGTTGTCCTGGAACTTACTTTTGTAGACCAGGCTGGCCTTGAACTCATAGAGATCCGCTGCCTCTGCCTCCCAAGTACTGGGATTAAAGGTGTGCACCACCACCGCCCAGCGAGTTAACTGGTCTTCTATTGTTCATATTATCGAATTTTCTTCACCATTCATCTACTGATGGTTATTTAGGTCAATTTCCTGTCTTGACCTTTGTAAATAGTGCAAATATTTCTTTGACACAGGCTTCATTTCGTCTGGGTACAGATGTAGTAGTGGGATGACCTGCTCGTACGGCCATCCTACTTTTCATATTGGGCAGAACCTGTGTACTGCTTTCCATAGTGACTGCATTATTTTCTCTTCTCTAAAGTTATATTCCTACCTGAATGTGATCATCCCCTCACACTGTGTATCTATACTATTATCCTCTCAAACTTTTTACCAGCCTATAGTCTTGGAAAATGACAACCACTGCTGCAAACTAGCTATGGGCAGCTCTAGGGCTATGTGACATTATGGAACCCCCCTCTATTCCCCCACAGAACTCAGAGACACTTGTGTGAGGCAGCCATGAGGATTTCTGACTCTGGAAACATCCTAACTCGTCCTCAGAGAACGTTGGAGAGTGGCTATTCACTGGGCCTTTTTTCCTTCTGTCACTACTGCCTGGCTCACAGCAGCCAATCTGTCCCATCAAACACACACTAGCTGCCCTCACACACATGCAAAACAATCAAACAGACGCTCCCCCTCTGTGGCATGAACCAAGTTCCTTCTATTTATAAGCAGCAGCCCAACAGACCCACTCCGTTCTGTAACTTGCAGCTCTCTGCAAGCTGTACCAGAATAGAGATGTGTTCGTACTTTCCAGTCACCCAGATTGCCACTTCAGAAAGAGAGTGATAGACAAATAAGCTGCAATCCGTTTAGAACATTTCCCCATGTTTAACTTCCAAATTTGAGAGTCTTAAGCACAGTTGCCAGAAGCAAGTTTTTCTAAATGCAGTATTTTTTTTTCCCTTGGTCTCTTAGTAAATGGTAACTGAATATTTTCCCCCCTACTGTTTCTTTTCAGAGGCCAAGAGTTTTTTCACTCCTAGTCTGCAATACCCTGCCTGGGCTGTCGCCCAAGTGGCTTTCACACCTAAAGTGAGAAAGAATTAAGTGCTTCTGCAATTCAGAAATGGTTCTGTCTGCCTGGGAGCTGCAAAGCTCTCTTGACTGAACTATTCCTTTTAGACTCTGAAGCTAAGTGTACGAAGGAGCCTACAACGGTGCCAAGAAGGAGAAAGAAGCCCGATCCATTGGAGCTCTTCCGGGGAAGTGCTTACAGCTGCCCACTGCTTTTCACCAAGTACGTCTTGTGCAACCTCTCTGCTTGGCATCTTTCTATTTTCCACAAAAGAGATGTCTAAGTTGTTTGCTGACCCCATTTTCTTATTAATTATGTCACTCTGTCCCTAATTCAGTGTTGTGCTTGTCTTAATGGGAGGGGAAATGGGTCCATGCTTGCCTTCAATTATCCTCATCGGGAGGTATCAATTTACATCTCAGAGTATATTATACTATAATCTGTGAAAATAGATCTCAGACAAAGCAAGCTTGCCAAAGGTCAGAAATGGTTGAAAAGGTATCTTCAAACAGCTAAATATCTTGCTGTTTTTATAGAGAAGCTCTGCTATGTGGAAAGGCCGTCTTACACATTACAGCCCTTGTTTAGGGCCAGCCCTTCGGCTGTGAGTGACAGGCTCTGTTGATGCTCGCAGGACTCTGCAGGCTTGTAAGACACCATAAATCACAGTTTCTGTTATCATGTTTTCCCTTTTTAAATGAACTGTAAATTTTCAACCATTGTTTCCTTTTAGTGTTTGTCCTTAGGTAATCAAAGCAAGGCTAACAATGTCTTTCACAGGCAATTTGAGAGATTGGACAGGGAACAGTGAATATACTAAAAACTGGTAAAAAACTAGAGCAATCTATATTTGAAGCTGAGAAAGGGACTGCCCTGAAAATCACAGGGCAGTCAGTCTATTTTCTTACCTGGAAAATACTAGAACAAATCATCAAAAAAAAAAAAAAATCAATTTGCAAACACCCATAGGATCACAGAACACCAGGTAATAATCAACATTGCTTTGTGAAGAACAGGCCTGTCAGAACATCTAATTTCCTTCTAAAACAGAGTGACAGGCTGGGTAGATCAGAGGGATGAAGCAGATGTAACAGAGCTTGAATTTTACAAAGCTCCTGACTCTCTCTTCCATACTATGCTCATCAGCAGGTGACTTCAGAGCAGATGAACTCTGCAGAGATAGATTTCAAAAAGGTACTACTCGCCTGTTTCTGCGCTGACTTGACAGCTAGGCCCTGGGGAGGAGGCGACTACATGTAAGCTTGGTATAGGAATGAATGGTTTCTCAGGCCTCTTAGAAGGTTATTGGCATTAAACAGAGTGCTAGCACATACCACACGCTCAGTAAAACAATGAACAGAGCAATTGTGGCTGGGAAAATTGTCATAACTCTATAATGAATGGGTGAGCAAAGACCCCACACTGAAGGAGAAACTTGCCCCTCCTTTATGAAGAGCCAGCTCCCCAGGGAGCTGAAACTGTATTAGGTAAAGGCTCCACATTGTCTGACATAGATTTAGTTACAGATGATTTTGAGTGGTTTTATACATATGCAAATATAATGGTATACCATTTATGTGGGATTAGAGAGAAGCTACACAAGTTCAAGCTTTATAAATGCAAAATGAATGTTATAGGAAACGCTAGCTAAGTCAGAGACAGGCCGTACCCTCCATACATCTTGGGATGAAACTTTTAAGAAGGGCTCAGTGATGCAGAGGAAGCAGTGTTTTGAAGGCAGGGCTTGACAGCTGGCTTGCTACTCAATATGCTACTTGCCTGTGAGATATTAAACTCTGCTTGGTCTTTTCATTCCCCAACACGGGTTCTCCTAAGTCTTATAGAGTTGAAATCAGAAGTCAGCGAGAACACACACACACACACACACACACACACACACACACACACACACACCACAAGTGTGTGTGTTTATTTAGGTGACCATATACTAACCGCCACATTCGGAAGGTGAAGAATAATAGCGACTCCTTTCCATTCTCGTGTAGGTTAGTCTACCCAGGAAAGTACCTTGTCATAGCTTCAGGGACACACCTACCAAGTCCTTTTCTTATGGCAGTACTTCCAGTCACCCATGGATATCTGGTGTCCATCCCATGTTTCTTATCTCCTATTATTTCCACATTTTAGATACAAGCTTCATTTAGCAATTGGCTAGATGGTTGGGGGCAGGGTAAAATGTTTGACTATAACCCTCTCTTCTTGCTTGTCTGCAGGACTCCTATGTTTTCCTCATCACGCAGGTTACTCTCAGTTCATTTGAAGTGTATACCTGAGCCAAGACTGGACCATCACCACCGTAGCATACTTACTGTCCACTGATGGCTGCCTTAGTCCATTTATTTTGCCACAACAAAGATGAGGTAATTTATAAAGAATCCAGATTTCCTGGTCTTGGGGATCTAGGTCTGGGAAATCAAAAGGCATTTGGGGAGAGCCTTCTTCTGTAGTGTAACATGGGAGAGGGCAGCTCATGGCAAGATAAAGTCAGCTGCTAACCCAAATCTCCTTTTCTCTTATAAAGCCACTGAAACCATTATGGGGATCTTATCCTTATGACTTCAGCCAATCCTAATTACTTTTCTAAGGCAGGCCCTACTTCCAAAGATATTTATATTATTTATTTATTATTGGTGCTGGGGACTGAACCTAAAACCCCACAAATGCTAGGTAAATGTACTGTCACTGAGATATAGTCCCAGCTTGTTTTCACTTTTTATTTTTAGACAGGATCTCACTCAATTGTTCAGACTGATCTTGAACTTACTCTCTAGCCCAGATAGGCC
>CABHPP010130735.1:28741-51302 GCA_902168425.1 Peromyscus attwateri | reverse complement strand
AGGGGAGGAGGGGAGGAGGGGAGGAGGGGAGGAGGGGAGGAGGGGAGAAGGGGAGGGGAGAGGAGGGGAGGAGGGGAGAAGGGGAGGGGAGAGGAGGGGAGGAGGGGAGAAGGGGAGGGGAGAGGAGGGGAGGAGGGGAGAAGGGGAGGGGAGAGGAGGGAATGGAATGAGAGGAAGAGTCCAGTTGTGAGAGATGCCTAAGGACCTGGAGAATCAGAAGTCAGAGACACAGAGGGGAGCATCTAAGCTTGAAACTGGGGAGGGGAGGAGGGGAGGAGGAGAGGAGGGGAGGAGGGGAGGAGGGGAGGAGGGGAGGAGGGGAGGGGAGGGGAGGGAATGGAATGAGAGGAAAGGAGAGGAGGGGAGAGGAGAGGAGAGGAGAGGACTTTTGGAAGGAGATGGTTATATTTAAAGCGTAATCCCAGAATATGAAGTGCCTTGTTTACTTAGAGTCTGTTAAGAATTTGTTTCCATTCAGGATAAATATTTATTCTATAGGCTTAGAATCCTGAACTTAGAATAAATCAGTGCCCTCTCCAGCCTGGCTGAATGGGAACAGGCCCTCAGAACTAACCTCATATTGTTCCTTTACTTTATAGAAAATGTATGGATGGAATAGAGTTGTCTCTGTCACCGTCAATGTAAGAAAGAATATTTAGAGAACATCTGTGTGTTAGGCATTGCCTTAAAGTTTACACATGCGATGTTTACTCTTGGTTGTTGACTTGTTTAGATTGAGGCCCCTGCAGGAGAATAGTAAAAGTGTACTTCTGGATGTGTCTGGGATGTCATTTGCAGAGAGAAGCATCTCATTCACTCACTATTATTCTCTCCCTTTCCCTCTCCCTCTCCGCTCCCACCCCATCCCACCCTGCGTGGGCTTCTATGATATGAGATGTCTTGTCTTCTTCAAAGTGATGGACTGAAATCTTAGAAAACATGAGCCAACATTGATGGGACAAGTATGAAAAGATGTAGAAAAATACGTTCTTATTTAATCTTGATTGTAACTCTAATGGGTGCATACTATCATTTAAGAGATAGAGAAACTGAGGCACATAAAGAAGAGTCATTTTCCTAAGATTGCACAGCTGGCAAACTGTAGGGGTGACATTGGATTCTGGATAGTCACACCTGAGACAACACACGGTCAACCTTATACACGCCTGTCTCCAATCACACAGCTCATGGATAAGCCAGAATGAATGCTAGGGTATGCAATTGAGGGCACGTCAGAGTATTTAAAAAAATTCACAATGAAGGATAAAAACATGTCTATCTGAGTTAGAGTGTATCTATGACAAATGGTATGAGTCAGTCAAGCAAAGGCATCCTCCTGCATGAGAAACAAGGTCCTCAGTGATGATGATCTGCAATGAAGACCCCTCTCAGGGGCTCTCAGGGGCTCTAGATGATAGATAGCATGTTGGAGGCTTGCCTTGGTTGAACTTTGATCTGTAAGCAACAAGATATCTTAGGACATGTCTCAGAGGCTAAATTACAAATGTGTCACCATATGGAACCTGGCTGAAGCTAGACAGTAACAGGTAATACTGATGAATTAGGGCCTGTGCTTTGACTGTAGGTGAAAGCAATATATCCTTTGCAGCTAACGAGGAACAAAGGAAGTTAGGTGGGAGAACCAATGAATTTTAGAAAAGGAAGAGGTACTTGGTCAGCCATTCTGCCTGAGTGGTTCATTCATTCTGTCATTCACTCACCCGTTTAGTCAACAAATATTTGAATTCATGTGGCAGGCATTGTGCTAGACAAGGACAGCACAATAGGAAATAAAAATGTATTCTGGCTGGGTGGTGGTGGAGCATGCCTTAAATCCCAGCACTCAGGAGGCAGAGGCGGATCTCTGTGAGTTCGAGGCCAGCCTGGTCCATAGAGCAAGTTCCAGAACAGCCAGAGCTGTTACATAGAGAAATCCTGTCTCGAAAAACAGCAATAACAAAAATGTATTCTGAGCTCATGGAACTGAACTCAGAAGAAGGAGAAATGAAATGGCACTAATTATAAGCCACAAACACGACCAAAGAAACAACAAAAAGTACGGAACAGTGTGAGTCTTAAGGAGTGACCAGAAGGCCCCACTGGGGATGCAACCAAGAGACAGGTTAGAAAAATGTGTCTTTGTTATGTGATGAGCTGTTTGGTGGACCCAACCTGAGGCTGGAATCTCTACGTGTGTGAGTACATGGCAGATTAGGTGTGTTCTGAGGAACCAGAGCAGGGTTAGAAATACCCAGAGGTACTCTGCTAATCCTGAGACAGTAAAGAATGTGAAACTGTGGAGAGAACTAGCTTCCTCTGTCCGTGCTGACTGCATTTTTATCGCCTGCTGGTTTTCCTACTCACAACCACGCAGAGCCTTGTAGATGGATATCACGATAGAGAGAAGCACCCACGATAAAGGTTGAGATGTTTTTACTAATGCTGTCATAAATAATCAGATTTTGATTTCATATTTTTTTAGATTTTTATCTGCAACTGTAAGGTTATGGTCATGATTTCAGACTAAGAACTTTAAAATCACCCTAGACACTCTTACATGCATACACACTATGGACATAAACATAAGTAAAAAACAGATCAGTCACTTCATAGTTAACAGTATCTATAGCTAAGTTTAAAAAAAGGAATTGAGAGAGAGAGAGAGAGAGAGAGAGAGAGAGAGAGAGAGAGAAGAGGTTGGGGAGTTCGCTGAGGAATTGCTCAGCAGTTCTGACCAGGTGACCTCGCCTGTGAAGGAACTGGTTGACTTACAGCCCATGTTTATCATTTTTGCCATATGTTATAGCTTGGCTGCTAAATTCCCTCCAAAAGCCTATATTGCAGAGGCTTTGAAGATTAATTTGTTTTTATAGGTGTGACCAAAGTCTCTGACATAAATCACCTTTTAAAAAGGATTTAGTTTGGCTTGCTTGCACTTAGGAAGAGTTCGTTGAGTCCACGGTTGATTGGATTTGGGCAGAACAGCAGTGTGGCAGGTCTGGGTAGCAGAGGCACTCCCTCACCTCATGTGGATGTGAAGCAGAGAAAGAGGTAGGAAGAAGTCAAGAACAGGTACCCTCGAGGACCTACGTCCCGTGACCTGCTTCATGTAGTTGGGACCCACCTCCTCAAGTTTCCACCTGCTAGACCAAACATTCAAATCGTGAACCTGTGAGGAACATTACAATTCGACCTAGCACTTGGTGAGCAATGTGTTGCTCTGGAGAGGCAGTGGAACCTTCAGGAAGGTAGGGCTTTGCAAAAAGTCCTCAGGTCATTGGAGGGGTGTGTTAAAAGAGAACTGCCAGGCCTCTGACCGTCCTCTCTTCCTTGGGTCCTGGCTTAGGCAGTAAGTGGTTTAGATTTACCTTCTGTTCTCCCAGAGCTACGGGGATGATTGATTATGGACTGGAACTTGCTAAATGAAATTTCGCTTGGTAAGTTAATCATCTTACTATGTGTCTAATAGTGACAAAACCCTAACATGTCATATAAATACCTACAGGAAGGAACTTACAAATACCACAGCATCTTTGCATGCGAAGGCTGCACGTGCTGGGAAAAGATGTGCACACACCTGAGAGCCTTGTCTTGGTTGAAATTGAGTCACAGTCCGTCCTTGGTGGCAGTGGTGGCTTTGCCTGATCTTGGAATCTGCCACTTCTCAGTCTTTAAGTTTGCACGCTGTACTTTTGAAGGATAACCTCCCAGTGCATAAAGCATACCACCCGTGTAGGATTTCCACTTTCATAGTTACAGGCAGAACTTGTGTGGTCAAAAGATGAAAACTTACAAACAAGCCAAATAAATAAATAGTAACTGTCTAAACCAGGCATGGCGGCACACACCTGTAATCCCAGCACTTGGGAGGCTGAGGCAGGATTATGAGCTCCAGGCAGCCTGAGCTTCTCGGTGAGATCACTGATTGTTGGGGACATGAGTCTGTTTATGTTCAGTGAATGGAGAATTACCAGACAGCAGTGAGATCCCACCTTGACCCCTACTCGTAGCGCCAGTTCTGGGAAAGCTCTATAATCATGGTTCTGATTACAGCATCCTTCAGGGCTTCAGTTATAGCTTCTGGTTACCTCGTTCATCTTCTCTAGGGTAATCTACAGAAAGCACTGACATGTCGTAAGTGCTGAGCTAAGACTCTGGGGAGGGTCACCCGTTGTAGAAACACCATGGCTGCATCACTTGAATCTGCTCTGTTGTCAGTCTTGGAAACCGTGAGTGGCATGAGGTTATATAAGCCTATCTCTGTCTCAGAGGCAGCCTGAAATAGTATCAGACTCACACATTCCTGGTGTGGGACTATCCCTGTGCTAGGCTGTCTCACAGAGAGAGAAAGAGAGAGGAAGAGAGGGAGAGAGAGAGAGAGAGAGAGAGAGAGAGAGAGAGAGAGAGAGAGCGAGCAGTAACCTTCTAGGCCACAGTGTGTGTTCTGTGAAGAAAGTAGCAGGTTTCTCCAGAGGCAAGAGCTCTGCAGAACCGAGGCACAGTCCTGGTGCTTCATGCATGCTAGGGAGAGTCAAATAGCAAGAGAACACTGGCAGGAGATGAGGAAGAGGAAGCTAGAAATAGGGAGTAGGGCTCATACTGTGGCCCTGCTGTTCATGAACAAGGCAAATTGGTCTCCCCCACCCCCTTGAGACTGGGCCTCTCCCTACCCAGGGAGTTCTTCCTGGAACCCAGAATCCTCCTGTCTCAGCCTCCCAAATGCTAGGATCATAGGCATGTGCCAGCATGCCTGGCTTAGTTTCTATTGCCAGGCAGATCCTGTCTACAGCCACTGAAGTGGGAACGACAACATTCGCCCGTCCAGTCCACAGGCTCTGAGGAAGGTTTCAGAGGCTTTTCGAATGTAACCTTCCCAGCTGCTTGAACTGGCCAGAGAGTCATTTCCAGGGTCATGGGGCACCACCCAGTCTTCTGGTGCCTAAGTGACCTTCCAGGCTCTGTATTTTCACTCAGCAGTCTGTATATGGCTACTCTTTTCTAAGCAGACAGGAGGATGACTGTTAGCTCAGTGAGGGAGAGACAACTGGCACACTACACAAAGATATGATTTCAAATGATCACAAGGATAAAAAGGACAAGATCTGATTACAGCAAATAATGGGAGAGAGATTTTGTGAGGTGGTTAAGAAGGATCCCTCGCCAGAGGGTGGCACTGTATGCTTTTAATCCCAGCACTCAGGAGGCAGAGGCAGGTGGATCTCCATGAGTTCAAGGACAGCCAAAACCTACTTAAACAGAGAAACCTTGTCTCAAAAAACCACCACCAACAAAAAGATTCTTCTAAAGGCAATGGTGCTACGCTGTGACTGAAGGTGGAGAAGCAAGAAGTATGTGTACCCTCTGTGGAGACTGTGGTGACCATCCTTCTGAAGAGTCTTGTTGTCCTGAACTGCTCCCCACTGTCCCCCAGCAATTCTCTACCTAGGGCAGCCTCTAGATCTCTGTTTATGTGAGCCCTGGGGGATTTCTCCTGCCCACCATACCCTTAGCTGGTCTTTGACCTTGCATTTTTCAGTACCCCCTTCTGGCTTCCACTTCCTACTAGAAATTATCTCCATAAAGCATCCATTCACCCATACACTAGACAGGCAGATGTCAATGGGCATCGCATAACTTTCAATGCTCCAAAATGTTTTTCTTCAGTGTGGTGTGCTCGATGCCAAACACAGCTGGAGACCTCCAAGCAAACTGTTTGCAGAGGAATAAAATGTCCAAATGATTCCTAAATTAATTTGATTGCACACAGCAGTCTGTTTCCCCCCATTCTTATACCTTGCAGCAGTTTAATTTATATGCCAATAAGCTGCCATGTGCAATAGTTTTGTGGTCCGTGAGCCTTGTTCACGAGCAGTCACCTCACAGCGCAAGTACCTCCCCAAGGTTTAAGTTCATGCATTTCCTTCACTATAAACTCAGCCACTTTTAGTGGTTAGCAAAGGGCATAGAACACCTACCGGCCTTCGTGGTTCAATTCCAAATGAATACAATATGTTTACTTAGTTAATATTGCTCATGTCAAATCACTGTGTGCAGGTTACATACGTCACATTCTAAAGCCATGTTGCATTATAGAGCAACCTAATAAAGGCCTTACTGGCCTTTCTTTCAGGATTTAAAGGTGATCCAGTGGCAACTTTAGCCTTTCCTGTTTTGTTTTTTTTCTACCAAAAAAGCAGGCAGCATTCCCAGGTGCTTTGAAAAAGTCAGAGCAGCTCATTAATGTAAAAGCAAATGTCATTCCTAAAGCAAACACGGGCCTCACACCAATGCTTCGATCCATATTTATACATAGTACATAGAAATTCTAATTGGTAAAATACAGGTTTTCACAGAGGTCCTCAGCTCTCGGCAAACCAAATTAAATAAAAGCAATGACTGTCACAGACCACGAGCTCAATTATTATCAGGGCTAAGGGCAAGAATTCATTCTTTCTTCCTTTGACGAGATGGGACTAGTCATCAAGTTAATGTGTAACTGAAAAGAAATTCACAAATGTCGGGTCTGAGAAGAATTAATTCATTCTGCTTATTTCAAAAAAGGAAATCTGGTTAATCACGTGCTGAAATCAAACTCAGTAAAGGAAATTTAAATCCACTGGGCTCAAAGGCTTTCCTTTGAAATTACAGCCAACTCTGAACTCTGTTAGGGCCTCCAAAGCCCTCTGTAACTGAGTCCCTCTGCTTTGCTCTTACTCCTGCTGCTCCTCAACACCCTCCCAGCCTGCTGGGCTTTATTTTTCTCCCATTAGCGTCATAAACACGGCTAAGTTGACTGCCGCCTTGGAAGGTATTCCTTATACATTGTTGCTGTGGGAGTTCTCATGAGCAGCTCCTCTGTCCATCCAGAGTCACATGATTGCAGAATCACCTTCTCATGCTACCCACCAGCTCTTCCCTGTTTAATATTCTCCATAGCAGCCATCATTACCTGACAGTTCCCAGTGTTCATTAGTTATGTTCTGTCTCCCATACTACACTACAAGCTGCATGAGAATCTGTCTTTAACTGCTGTATCAAAAAAAAAAAATCCAAAGGGTAAGCCATTCAGACTACACAGGCAATGAAAAGGAAGGCATGTAAGTAAGAAGGGCAAGGAGCAGCCAGGGCTCCAGGACAGCGAGGTGTACCACGTCACTGTGGGAAACCTATGCTGCCTCCGGGAGCTCCTCTGAATGCGGGCTGAGCATTCACTGTGAATCTCAGCACAGCTGAGCAGCACCCTGGGTATGGAACAGTAAGCCCGTGGCATTTCAGAGAAGGTAAACTCTCCTTTCATGAACTTCTTCCTAAATCCAGACTTGAAATTATAATATATCATCTCTGAAATAAAATTCTTCCCAATTTTAACTAAAATCAGAGAACTTTGTGAAAAGAAAAGGAAAGATATCAACTTCTGCCACTTTGCTACTAAGTCAATATTCAATCTAAAAGGAAAATAGCCTCATAGAACTCAGACTTTCCCCCCTTTCTTGTTAACCAAATTCCTAGGAATTCAACTGTGTGTGTGCCTCTAAATCTGAAGTCTCTGAAGGCTTCCTTTAGCTCTGAGACCTGAAGGAGGCCCAGATGCCAGGGCCATGAGCAAGCCCTGTGGCTGCCAGGCATCCTAAAGCCCTCAAACAAATGATGCCCGTCTCTGAAGTCTCAGCGCCTGAATATAATGCTTTCCCAGGGAACCTGACAGTTTCAGGCAGCAACTACCGCATGACATACCAACATCCTCTGAGCAGAAGCTGTTTAAAGTAAGGTGACCCCATTCACCTCCCACACAGTCCTGAACCCAAAGCAGTTTGCTGCTCAGGGGGCAAACTGTGGGAGTAATATTAGTCATATGCAGTATCTACTTCTACTGCCAAACTACAACCCAAATCTAGACATAGAAAGCCAGGTTTACAAATACTAGTCAGACAGCTTGGCCTCAAACTAGCACCAATATTATGTAAACATGCATGGCTTTATCTTCCACACATTACAGAATAAATTGTCAACCCTGGGTGCACATGAGAATCGTCTAGGGAGGTTTGAACAAGCTGATTCTCAGGTTCTGTTCAGACCAGTTACAGTAATATGTAGCATGAATCTTAAATGGTCTTATTAATAAAAACAAACCTGGAGCCAGATATTGAGGTGAATGTTGGAAGATCAGAGAAGTAGGGCAAGCCACAGCTTCCTCACCTCACCAATTCCTCAGCTGATCCTGTTTCCTCAAACTGGAAGCCTCTGAGTCTTCATCCAAATGGATCTCAGCTGAACTGCTGATCAAAAGCCTAAAAGCTTAACTAGGCCAAAAGCTTCTAGTTCCTGGTCCTCACGCCTTATATATATTTCTGCTTCCTGCCATCACTTCCTGGGATTAAAGGCGTATGTCACCATGCCTGGCTGTTTCCAGTGTGGCTTTGAACTCACAGAGATCCACACCAATCTCTGCCTCCTGAATGCTAGGATTAAAGGTGTGCGCGCCATTTTTCTGACCTCTATATCTAGTGACTGTTCTGTTCTCTAACCCCAGATAAGTTTATTATGGTGCACAATATTTTGGGGAATACAATATCACCACAGTAATAAGCTCTTTGGGGAAGGGATGGAGACCCAGGCACCAGAAATGTTCACAGATCCAGGATGATTGTAATGTGTGGTATTGTTTGCAATGTGTGGCAGAGTTTGAGAACCACTGCATTACAGAAAGACCTGCATTCAGTCATGAGAGTACCTTCTAGACTTGTTTTAAAGAAAAGTAACTAATTCTTGCATTTATATACTCAACACACACACACACACACACACACACACACACACACACACACACACAGAAGTAGATTGATTTTACGTGAAAGACAGTGGCTACAACTGTGTGTGTAATTGCAAGGGAATTAAGGGGAATTTGTTACACTGGTGTCTCAGGTTGTGAACCTTAAGCTGTACATTATGACGTATATCCATTTCTTTATATCAAGTAAAAATAAAAAGGAAGCCAAATAAAAGTTAACCCAATCTTTCAATCTCTATCCCTTACTTCCTTTTCATTATCCAAATTATATTTTTTCATATTTTCTTTAGGATTTTATGAAAGGATACTATATTTACATCATTTCCATTCTGCCTTCTCTCCATTCCAACTCTTCCTGTGCCCAGATCTCAAATTCATGACCTCTTCTTTATTATAGATAATAATAGTTATATGTATGTATACCTATGTATATTGTCTTAGGGTTTCTGTTGCTGTGAAGAGACACCATGACCACAGCAACTCTTATAAAGGAAAACATTTAATTGGGGCTGGCTTACAGTTCAGAAGTTTAGCCCATTGTCATCATGGCAGGGCATGGCAGCATGCAGGCAGACATGGTGCTAGAGGAGCTGAGGGTTCTACATCTTGCAGGCAACAGGAAGTGAACTGAGACACTGTGTTGTGGGAATTTGATCCAACCAGCCAATGGTATTAGGATGACTAGCCCTATGGGGTGTGGTCTTCTCTGAGTATGTGACTGAATAAGAACAGAGGAGTGGGGTCCCATGCTCTATATCAGGTGGTTGGAGCAGGAGCAAGCGGCAGAGAAGTGTGACTTGTGGTTGGTTCCCATGGCCCTCTGAACGGCAGGACACGGACAGCTGGGTCAGCAGCGGTGTCTACTTTGTTCTGTGTCGTGAGTGTACCTTATTGATTTCATTTCCCTAATATATTTTACCTGGCCCATTGAATCGGTATCCCACTTCAACACTGGGTGTGGCTTGAGCATATATTAAATCTCAAAGTCCACCTCCACATGACACACTTCCTCAACAAGACCACACCTACTCCAACAAAGCCACACCTGATAGTGCCATTCCCTTTGGGGGCCATTTTCTTTCAAATCACTCAATATATACAACCCACTGAGTCCATTCAGTGTTGCTCACAATGTTTGTATGTAGGAATGACCACTTGGGGCTGGGTAACCAGGAGTCTCAATATTTTCAAATGTTATTTCCAAAATGTTAAAAATTTTCTAGAACCTTGAACATAAAAACAGGTTATAATTCAGAAGTCCAGTAAAATATTTTCTCTGTAGAAAATAGTAAAAATGGTAGCATTTCCCAATAAGCCCTTTTAAGCCAAATGATAGCTGAATTATACATATAAATATTTATTAGATTCTGGGATACAGAAGAGACCTATCTTCATCTGTTCAGAGAGCTATGTTTTACTTAAGCTGTGTATTATTTCTCCTGAAGTTGTACATAAAATGCTTTTACATTCAAAAAAGGACAAATACTATAGAATTGTATTACTATAGAATATACAAATTTGTAGAGACAGAAAGATTAGACGTTATCTCAAGATGGAGAAGAAAGGAATATAGAGCAATGATTTCCTAAGTACAGAATCTCTGTTTTGTGTGATGGAAAAGTCCCACAAATGGACAGTAGTATCAGGACATAATATCATGAATGTAATATATCAATACAATTAATGCAATTAGTGAATATCATAAATATAATTATTGAATGAGTACTGCGAATGTAGTCAATGAATACCACAAATGTGATTAATATCATGAGGGTAATTAATGAATATAATGAGTGTAATTAAAATAAATAAATAATTTAAAATTTAAAAAAATTTCTAGAACTGTGGTTCTCAACATTCCTAATACTGGGGCTTCCTGCCCCCTGCCCCTTTTTTTGGTTTTTTGAGACAGGGTTTCTCTGTGTAGCTCTGGCTGTCCTGAAAGTTACTTGGTAGACCACAATGGCCTCAGACTCAGAGATCTGCCTGCCTCTGCCTCCTGAGTGCTGAGATTAAAGATGTGCTCCACCAATGCCTGACTGCTGGGACCATTTAATACAGTTCCTCATGGTGGTGACTCCTCCAATCATTAAATTATTTTCATTGCTCCTTCATAATTGTAATTTTGCTACTGTTATGAATCATAATGTAAATACCTGATATGCAGGATATCTGATATGCAACCCCTGTGAAAGGGTTGTTCAAACCCACAAAGGGGTCTCGACCCACAGGTTGAGAACCACCAGTCTAGAATCAAATAAAGCCATGATTAAAGTGTAATAAAGTCAAACTATTGTGAGAAGTTTAAGGATACCATTAAAATTAAAATGGCTCTCTCTGTCTGTCTGTCTCTCTCTTCTCTGTCCCTCTGTCCCTCTCCCTTTCTCTATCTCTCTCCCTCTCTCTCTCTCCAGGTTGGCCTGGAATCCACTATATATTCCAGAGAGTCTCAAACTCATTGCAGTCCTCCTGCTTTGGCCTTCCAAGTACTGGAATTATGAAGCGTACAACCACATCTAGGTTAAAATAATTCTTTCTTGATGATATATTTAAGAGGAAATGAAAAAGTCTCTTTCACTGTAATTGGTCAGCTAAAGGTAGAAAAGTATCTTTTTTCTTAATTTTTCAGGTACTTTTAAGAATGTAATTCTATATTTCTCATCCCTTCTGATTCTGATTCTGATTCTGATTCTGATTCTGATTCTGATTCTGGTTCTGACCTTCCTGAAGTCATCCCTTCTGATTCTGATTCTGACCTTCCTGAGGTCATCCCTTCTGATTCTGATTCTGATTCTGATTCTGACCTTCCTGAGGTCATCCCTTCTGATTCTGATTCTGATTCCGACCTTCCTGAGGGCAGGTGTCATTTCTCAATGCTCTGCTTTGGTATTTACTGTGTGCAGCACACCACGTGTATTGTTTGCTTAACAGATATTTCATGAATGGATGAAAAACTGAAATGGCAGAATAGCTGGAAAAGATCTCCTTAAAGAACTTAGCTCTTGAATATTTTAGACACATCAGGTGAGCATGTATGCTTACTTACCGATAGTGAATCATGTTAGCTCTTGATAACACTTCCTGATTTAAAAAAACAAGGCTAATATTCCTTATTATCAGTGGCAAATTTCTCTGAGTTATTCCCTGACTGTTGGTGAGAGCTATGTGTATTTCTTTCTTAAAATGCTCCCCAACATCCACTTTGGGGGCAAATACATTTGGAAATGCTGTTTAAACAAGGTTAATCATGGCTTTTATGTTCCAATATATGTTTAAATCTCCGTTTGCACTGAGTGTGTGAATACTCCTTATTTGTTTAGTCATAGAACAATTTAAATGAAGAGCTTCTGGAATCACCATTTCATAGAATTTAGTTTGGAAAACATTAGCTTCCATCACACCAGCAAAATTCCTTAGTCTGATGTTCAGGACCTTAAAGACCCAGGTGTCTCTCCTATGGCCTTATTTCTTGGGTCTACTTAATATGCACCACATACACTTACAGTCATTGCCTCATTAATGATTCTTATTATCCCTAATGAGGATGGATTTCCCCACCTCCTGTGTCTATCTCTACTCCAAACTCAGACTTCATCTTTCCAAAGCCTACTGCTCTCTTCCAGTCTACAAAGTTCCCACTCTCAGATGCCCATTACTGCTGTCTGTTCTACCCAACAGGTAGCTGGCAAAAAACTGCCTACGGCTGCAGTGACCGTTTCTCATCTAGTGATATTTTTCAGCTGTAAATACTGCATAATTGCTTCTAGACTTCAATTCCATGAGGACCAGAGCTCCGCTCTTTTTAAGCGGTCTGAAGACAGTGCCCTCGGTAGAGTGAACGCTGAATGCCAGTTAATTGTTTCTTCGGTGTAAGCTCCTGTGTCCCTTGGAACTTAACCTTTAGCACAGATGACAGTGAGGGCAGCTGCTTCCACTGTCAACAGTCCTTCTCTGCCTTTCAGAGGCTTCCTTCCTCATCCAAGCATCTGTTTCTAGCTAAGTGGGAAAGCACCAACAGTTTCCTCTAACGACCATTTTGAACTAACTTGAATACTAACTTGAACTTACCTTGTTAAGCACTGGTTAGCTACAGAAGTAAATTAAGGCTGTTCATTTGTTGAGAATGATATCCAGCAGAGTCTTGTGTCACTAAGACCTAGCCCAACATTGTAAAGAGGACCACACCTGCAAAGTGTCTCTCCTTATCTCATGTGATAAGATGGTGGCATTCCAAAAACAGTCTTTGCATAATTGATGTTCAGAAATGATTGAATGGTTTATAGGGTTTTGATAGCTAACAGTGTTATTTTGTTAGCTTCTAAGTGAAGGAAGTACCTTTAGGGGGAACTTTTATATTAATGGCACCTTCTAAGCAACCTTTTGTTTCAGGTAAAACTTTTGGAGAAAATGGCCATGCCCAGAGGTGTTCCCATCTGGCATCTTTGTGACACAAGCTGAGTACATTCAAAAGTATACCTTTTTGCTGCCTTAAACTTGGAAATGCGCCCAATGACCTTGAGCTAAGCTTGCCTAATAGTGTGTCTGCTAGTTTTCCGTCTAGAACCTTGATCTTTAACTGAACATGCTCAGGAATGTACTCTAAGATATTTTCTCACACGAATACATACAGGCTCTACAAACAAACCCCGTATGTTTCCTTTTCCCAAGGGCATTGCTTTGGATATAACTCTTGGGCTCTCCTCACCTGTGGCAGGTAATAAATATTTCTCTGCTCTTTTGGCTATGTTTGCTTTTGCCTTTGCATGCACTAGGATGAGAACCTACTGCACTTCATTTCAAAGCTTCCCAAAGTCTACTTCACTAAACTGAAATCACTAGGAAGCAGAGCTTGATAATGCAAAGAAAGTTCAATGGCTAAGGGAGTGGCAAGTGTAACTGTGGGGATATTCTCAGGGCAATAAAGTTTTGTATTATCTTTAACCAGTGGGTTCTCAGTCACAAGTGATTTTCGTGCCTCAAGGAACATTTGGAAGTTCCCAGAGACACTGTCAGCTGTCATAAATAGGATCAGGATGCTACCAGCATGCAGTTTGGTTGAGACCAATATGCTAAACATCCTCAGTGCACTAGGCAGACCTCCAGCAGAATGAGGCAGTCCAGAATGCCAATAATGCTGGACAGAGAAAGCTTTCTCAGAGATAAACAGTGGAAGCTAATGGAGCAGACAAAATCCCCTGGCTGGTGAAGAAAAGAAACTTGTTTAATAAAATGCATATTAGTAATTTTATGATGCACACTGGTGATAATTTTTAAGACTTCTGTTTTCTCTAATAAATGGAAACCCAAGCTGTGGAAAGATTTAATAGAAAATTTACTGACAACATACAATTCACCATTGGGCAATTTCTCTAAGTGATAGGACAGCACACAACATTAAGGAAAACATTAAAATACTGGAAAAGAATGATAGCTTAATATAATTCCCAAGGTAGCAAAAGCAGAAGTGTTGCCTGTATACATGCTTAGCAATTTTCTTATCTGATAAACAATATTCAGTATGCATATCAACCTCCCTGCACCTGGCCTGCTTCTCGTGTGCCTCTGTAGCAGCGTTATAGATTATGTACATCTCTAAACAATACAAGCTCCTCCTTCTCTAATACTCAGTATGCATAGCAACCTCGCTGCACCTGGCCTGCTTCTCATGTGTCTCTGTGGCAGCGTTATAGATTACGTACATCTCTAAACAATACAAGCTCCTCCCTCTCTTCACTCACCTGTTCTTCACAAATCTGCTACAGTGGCTCAGGCTTCAGCAACCATGGCTTCCAGCACTTTGTAGTGGGCTCACCTGTCCTAGGGCTTCTGGCAAATGGAATCATAGTGGGTATATCCTTTTTGAGTGGCAATGTGTTCAGCTTGGGGTGAACATATATGTTCACTTACAGGTGGCTCAATTTTAGGCTATGAGAGTAAATAATAAAATTTATTCTTAAATAGTTTTTAATTAAATGCATGTTTAGCCGGGCGGTGGTGGCGCACGTCTTTAATCCCAGCACTCGGGAGGCAGAGGCAGGCGGATCTCTGTGAGTTCGAGGCCAGCCTGGGATACCAAGTGAGTTCCAGGAAAGGCGCAAAACTACACAGAGAAACCCTGTCTCGAAAAAACCAAAAAATAATAATAATAATAATAAAAAAAATAAAATAAAATAAATGCATGTTTAAAGTAATGTCTATTAGTTTTTGTGTTTTTTTTTTTATTCAAGGTGTCACTAAGTAACCCAGCTTGGCCTAGAGATCAGTCTGTAGCCAAGGCTAGCCTCAAATTTGTGGCAATTCTCCTGTTTCAGGCTCACAAATGCTCAGATTACAGGCACGAGCTACCATACCCAAATAAAACCTCATTTTAAAATGGTAAATAGGGGCTGGATGGATGGCTCAGTGGTCAAGAACACTTGCTGCTCTCCCAGAGGACCAGGTGTGGTCCCCAGTACCCACAAGGCAGCTCAGTCACCTGTCAGTCCAGTGTTGTGGGTACCACTACCTTCTTCTAGCTTTGGCAAGCACATGCTGTGCAGACAAACATGTAGATAAAATGCCCATACACATAGAATAAATAAATGAAAATTTAAAACATAGTAAATTATTTTAAACGTTGAACTTTGCTGCGGAAAGGTTTGAGATAGCCTTGAATGTGATTTTGTTGTTGTTCTTTTTAAGGGAAGCTCAGGGCTGGGGAGATGGCTCAGCAGCCAACCATACTTGCTTTTGCAGAGGACCTGGGTTCTAGTCCCAGTGGCTCACAACCATTTATAACTTCAACTCTAGGGGATCTTATGCCCTCTTGTGGCCTCCATGGGCACCAGGCATGCAGGTGGTATACATATATGTGGGCAAGACAGTCATATACATAAAATAATAAAATCTTTAAAAACAAAATAAAAAGGAAGTCCAAGAATAAACAAAAAGTTGAGGAATAGTTAATTTCACTAACATAATACTACATACTGAATTACTATGCAGCTATTATAAATCATAATGTTAGTGAAGGCTGATTGCTGCTATAAGAACTAAACTATAGGATAAAAGCACATTCTATCATAGGTTTCTAATTTGCATATTTAAATAAAAGCCATACCATTCTCATGATAGGAACAGCTAACTCAAAATGAGGGGATGGGGATGACCTGTACTCCTTTCTCCACATAAATTTATACTTAGTAAATTTCTAAATTAAAGTATAATGCTTTACATTTAGAAATATGAAAATTAAGATCATTAGCAAGTATTTGAGTTGAAAATAACTCATAAGAGTATTAAGAGCTCTTTGCTATACAAAACAAATATTTAGATTTTGTTCTTGGCTTCTTTCTCCTCCTCCTTTCTTTCTAATTAGCATCCTGATATTGAGGCTCCCCACACGAATTGTCTCCTTTCCTCTCTGATGTGCAACAATCTTGTTACCTTACTGTGCATGATTTGTTTCAACTATAAAACAGTGTCAAAGTTAAATGTTATTTGCTTTGGATTGTATTTTAAATGATATAATTCTTATAGACAGCTATTTATAGTTCTTTTTCTTAATTTTATTTTTGAGATTATAATTGAATTACAACATTTCCTCCCTTCCCCTTCCTCCCTCCAAACTCTCCTTGTTCTCCTTCAAATTCGTAGCCTATTTTTACTAATTGTTATTGCATGCATGTTTGTATATGTATATACACATATATTCCTAAATATAGGCCATTCAGTCTATGATGATACCTATATGCATGTTTTCAGGGCTGACTGCTTGGCATTGAACAGCCAATTGGTATGCCCTTCCCTGGGGAGGGCCACCACTGCTGTTTCCAGTTTTCTCAGTTGCCTCTAGATCTTTGTGGAGGGTTGAGACCTCATGGGATTTTCTCTGTCCAGTTCGGCATGTTAGAAGAAGACGGAGGAAGGTAAAGTGGAATAGCAGGATGCAAGTGATATGATAGGGAAAGTGAGAAAAGAGGAGGATGCTTATGGAAAGGGGAGGGAGGTCAATATAGAAGAAAGGAGGTGGGTCAAAAAACAATAAGGATGTCTGACAAAGCCATCCAAACAAAACAAAACAAATGAAAATCCCTCTAGTTCTTTATGTAGCACAGACAGCAGTGCTGGGCAGGGCAGACAGGTGGATTTCTGCTGCTCAGTGGGCAGCTGCCCTAGATTACTTGGTGAGATCCAGGCCAGCATAAAACCCTGCCTCTTATTACTTCTGCATTCATTGAAGAATTTCTCGTTTCTCCACGGCCTTATGTTGCCTTGTGCATACAGCAAGGTTCTGTACGGGGCATGTTATAGAAAATGATGGAAGAGAAAGGACCGAACATAGAGCAGCAGTTGATGAAAGTCTTCCCTGGGAACCTGACCTCACATATGAGGTGTCATTATGCAGGTGGAGAGGGGAGGGTGTGCCTAGAGTCTTGAAGCAGGGGCAAGAACCATCAATATGGGAGACTTGCATTCTTGGAAGTCTTGTGGCTTCACTCGGCACTCTGTGTTTATGAGACAATCTGTGCATGTTTCCTGGGATGACAAACCTTCCCAATACTTTTAAATTCTTACAAGTCCTCTATGCAATGCACAACATTACTGACACCTTCTACCCGGTGTACTGAAGAGAAACTGGGGTGTAGACTGAATGGGGATGAAAGATGCATGCAAACAGTGAAAATGACCACTTACTGAATGCTGGCTCAGTCCCACTCACAGGAGATATCCACACTTTCCTGGGGAAACTACTGAAGGAAATTTCTTTAAATGGCTTCAGATAGCTCCAGTTTCTAGATGTTTTAGTCAGTACTTACCTTGTTCCACATTAGAAAAAAATCATTTGGAAGAAAACATTTTTACTTCCCTATTTTTCTTCTGATTAGTATTTCAGGTAGAACACAAGTTTTAGTTCTACTCATTTCTTCTAGGCATTTTGTTATTCATTAAAGTGGGCAATTTTCATAACTATCACCTTTTTGAAAAAAACATAATCCATGTCAAAGGGAATGAGCTCTAAGTAAAACAATGGGCTTTCCCCATTTATCCCACCAGCTTTAACATGCTATACTTAGTGTGCCTACACCATCCCTTAAAATAACTTCCAAAGGGCTTTGAAATTAGTGCACCCTAAAAGGAATTGAGTTGTCACCAGGGGTGGAGGGGAAACTAAGAAAAATTCACCTGAGGTGAATCCCTCTTCAGTAGTTACCTAATAGTCTTGTGGATTAAATAAGCGCTTTCTCTTCTGCCTGGATCACGGCGGTTACATAATTCCTTTCTTTCCAAGCAAATGGAAGAAACAAGAGAGAGGAGCTATGTAAAGGCTACAATTAATAATGACAGGCAATTTGCCACAAAACCAGGTCTGTGTTGGCAGTTGCATAATGAGCTCCTCGGCAACTTCGGTTTTCTTCCCAGAAGTAATGGCTGAGCAGAGTCGGAGACAGGACTGCTCTCATGCTTCTTCCCTCCTCCTGAAGATAACACACATGCACTGTAGTGCAAACCAATATCCTGTACAGAAGACACACCTGCTTGACCACAGGATGATGAGAAACGCAATGACTGTGGAGAGGCTGGAATGTTGCAGGTCCAGGGCCAAATGACAAATTATCCTGGACTATCTTGGCCTTTAAATAGTCATTTACTGCCCACTGCTGTATGTGATCTGACACCTTTGTGACTAGGAGGTAGATCCTCCTGAACGTCAAACAGACCCCTAGGTTCTGTAAACCATGAAGCCTAGAGTGTCAGAGAACACCTGAGGCTTTCTGTTCGTCTGGAACCCACCTATCTGCTGTTCCCACTAATGCATTTGAAAGAGATCTTGAGCTATGATTTTCTTTGTCCTGTTGCTGTAAAATTTCATGCAACTGCTACTGTGTTGTAACACGGAACTGGTGGTGGCCAGAATCTGTCTTCCCAGTCCATGGTCGATCTCACTTGGCTCCAGAAAAGTATCTCTTCCAAGTTGAGAGTTGTGCTTTCCTGTCAGCAGCAGGAACCCACAAGATTTGAGAAGACAAGTAGAAGATAAAATGCCCAGGACAGAGAGTTGGGATCCTCTTTTACCCCAGCTTTCCAGATCCATGCATTGTCCTCTGGCGGAATGACTATTTCCAAGCCTCTCTCAAAACCACGCGAGAGACTTCATTCTCAGTGAGGAGGTTAGATGAAAGGAAGTTTACCAATCTCTCCTGCTTCACCTTACTCCCTCTTCACTGCATGGAGTCAAGGTCCAGCGGGACTGGGTGGCTCATGCCTGCAAACACAGCACCACCCGGGAGGCTGAGGCAAGAAGATTACTATTAAGTTTGCAATATTCAAGCTAGCCTGAGCTACAGAGTGAGAGCCTGTCTCAAAATAACAAAAGCAACCTGCACAGAAAGAAACTAAATAAGCAAAATGAAACACACCAGAGTAGTAGTGGGGGTGTGGGTGTCTCAGGGAATGGAAGTCATTTAATGCTCCTCCTGCCATTGTGAAATACAACCTACTTTAGACTGTTAGTGCCCATGCTTTTCCTTAGTAGAGGAAATAGGGCTGGCATTTTAGAGCATCCGCTCTTCTGTGTCATGGCATATATTCCATCCCAACACTACTTCCTAGCAATTATTTTATGACCTGTATTTTGAGCTTGTAAATAATCATAGTGATATTCTTTTTAATTGCCTTATTTTGTGACCAGTTGTTTAGTTCAACTGAAGAAGCATACAGGAGACTTCTTGAAATAAAAAGCCATGTCAGTTTTGTGGTGTTCTTTCAGAGAAAGGATGATGTGCCTTATGGTTTTCACAAAGGGTTCCTTGGCATCTCCCTGGAGCTTCTTAGCAATACAAATTCCACAGTATGTCTGTCATAGACCTACTGAAGCTGAAGGTGAGGGGTGAGGCCAGCCACCTGTGCCCATATATCCTAGACTTGCTGGCTAAAGATGGAGAGTTGCTGCCCTAGGACACTGTTTAATTAAACCACCTTGAAGCACCTGGAAAATGTGCCAAGCAGTGCTCTAATTACATACATTGTACATGCATATATAATCATTCAATTTCACATAGTATGTTTATCATTCCATTTTATGGGTCATGAATATGTGGGAGTGGCAAGCAGATACCACAGTCCATACCCTTAACTGCTAAAGCCCAATACTGATCAGTAAGTAATACCAGGAATTCACTAGCTAAAGTATTAAAACTCTCAGAAAGTAACTGCTTTAATACATTTCAGTCATGCATCTCCAGGAAATTCTTTTTTTTAATTAAGAAATTATTTATTTTACATACCAACCACATATCCCCCTTTCATCCTTCCTCCTACTCTCTCCCTAGCCTCCCCCCAACCCCCCCATCCCCTCGTCCAAAAAGGTAAGGCCTCTCATGGGGAGTCAGCAAAGCCTGGTACATTCAGTTGAGGCAAGTCTAAGCCTCCCCCCCATCAAGGTTGTGCAAGGTGTTCCTCCATAGGTAATAGGCTCCAAAAAGCCAGTTCATGCACCAGAGATAGATCCTATTCCCACTACTGGGGGCCCCTTAAACAGACCAAGCTATACAACTGTCTCACTTAGGCTGAGGGCCTAGTCCAGTCCCAGGCAGACTCCACAGTTGCTGGTCTAAAGTTCATGAGTTCCCACTAGATTGATTCAGTTGTATCTGTAAGTTTCCCCCTCATGGGCTTGATGCCCCTTACTCATAGAATCCCTCTTCCCTCTCTTCAACTGGACTTCTGGAGCTCAGCCTGGTGCTTGGCTGTAGCTCTCTGTGTCTGTTTCCATCAGTTACTGGATGAAGACTCTATGATGACAGTTAGGGTATTCACCAATCTGATTACCAGGGTAGGCTAGCTCAGGCATCCTCTCCACTATTGCTAGTAGTCTAAGCTGGGGTTATCCTTGTGGATTCCTGGGAATTTCCCTCACACCAGGTTTCTCCTTTTTCCCATGATGTGTCCCTCTATCAAGGTATCTCTTTCACTGCTCTCACATTCCATCTCTATTCCAGTTCAACCACCCCATTCTCTTATGTCCTCATCCCCCATCCTCTACCCTCTATTGCCTCCCATCACCTCCAGTTTACTCAGGAGATCTCATATATTTCCCCTTCCCAGGGCAATCCATATGTCCCTCTTAGAGTCCTCCTTGTTACCTAGCTTCTCTGGAGCTGTGGGTTGTAGTCTGATTATCCTTTGCTTTACATCTAGTATTTATTTATGAGTGAGTACATACCATATTTGTCTTTCTGAGTCTAGGTTACCTCACTCAGAATGATATTTTATAGTTCTATCCATTTGCCTGAAAAATTCATGATGTCATTGTTTTTTACTGCTGAGTAGTACTCCATTGTGTATATGTACCACATTTATTTTCTTTATTCATTCTTCCATTGAGGGGCATCTAGGTTGTTTCCAGGTTCTAGATATTAACAAATAATGCTGCTGTGAACATAGTTGAGCAACTGTCCTTGTGGCATGATTGAGCATTCATTGAGTATATGCCCAAGAGTGGTGTCATTTGGTCTTGAGGTAGATTGTTTTCCAATTTTCTGAGAAACCGCATACTGATTTCCAAAGTGGCTGTACAAGTTTACACTCCCACCAACAGTTGAGGAGTGTTCCCCTTGCTCCCCATCCTCTCCAATAAGCTGTCATCAGTGTTTTTGATCTTAGCCATTCTGACAGGTGTAAGATAGTATCCCAGAGTCATTTTGATTTGCATTTCCCTGATAATTAAGGATGCTGAGCAATTTCTTAAATGTCTTTCGGCCATTGGAGATTCTTCTGTTGGGAATGCTCTGTTTAGATCTGTAGCCTATTTTTTAATTGGATTGTTTGGTATTTTGATGTCTAGTTTCTTGAGTTCATTATATATTTTAGAGATCAGCCCTCTCTCAGATGTGGGGTTGATGAAGATCTTTTCCCATTCTGTAGGTTGTTGTTTTGTCTTATTGATCATGTCCTTTGCCTTACAAAAGCTTCTCAGTTTCAGGAGGTCCCATTTATTAATTATTGCTCTCAGTGTCTGTGCTTCTGGTGTTATATTTAAGAAGTGGTCTCCCGTGCCAATGTGTTCAAGACTGCTTCCTACTTTCTCTTCTATCAGGTTCAGTGTAATGGGGGAATCCAGAAAATTTTTAAGCAGCACTCCAGTTTACTCATATATATTTGGTCATATGATTCTGTCGGAGCCTTTGGCAGCCAATTCTTATACCTCTTTTCCTGCTGCAGTCTGTATGGCTGGCAATTCAAATTCTTTTCTGCAAATACTCAGAGACATATATCCTTATTTATTTATTATTTTTCTATTTATTTGTTTAATATATATGGTTGATTTGCCTACATGTGTGTCTATGCACCATTTGTGTTCCTGGTGCCCACAGAGACTAGAAGAGGGCATTGGATCCTCTGAAACTGGAGTTATAAATGGTTGTAAGCTTCCATATGGGTGCTGGGAAATGAACCTGGGTCCTCTGGAAGAGCAGCCAGTACTCTTAACCACTGAGTCATCTCTCTAGCCTCTATCTTGAATTATTAATGTATGCCAGACACTATCCTGCACATCAGGGAATGCAGCTGAGTAAGAAATAACACAGCACATGTAAAGCAATTTGGATGTAGAATGTGGGATACAACAAGGAAGATATCTGATGAACGTCAGCGGGCATTGCCATTACTTAGGTAAATGTGAGGGAGGAAGGCGAACAGGACCATGGGATCACACAGGCACAGCTGATGCTGTAGCAGAACAAAAGCTGTGCTGCTGTGCTGCTGTGCTGCTGTGCTGCTGTGCTGCTGTGC
>CABHPP010130735.1:0-24096 GCA_902168425.1 Peromyscus attwateri | reverse complement strand
GGAAGGAAGGAAGGAAGGAAGGAAGGAAGGAAGGAAGGAAGGAAGAAGGGAAGGAAAGGTTCTGGATGTGCTTTGAAGGATTTTTAGAAAATAAAAACCACACTTCACATCCACTGAGATGGCTCTGACTTCTTAATAACAATGGAAAATGAGAAGGATTGCTGAGGGTGGGGGTGAAGTGAGCATCTCCGGTGAGGTGCAAATGGTGCCCTCACTTTGAAAACAGTTTAGTAGTCTGAAAAGTTCATGAGCACTCAGTCTCATGACCTAATCAGCTCTACAAAATCTCTCCACCCTCAGTTTGAACATGTTTCATTTTCAAATTCCATATACAGATGTGAGGCTCACTTTGACAAAGTTTCCATCTCTGCCTTTCTGTGTTCCTCTGTGTGGTCAATTCAGAAGCTTGCCTCATACAGCCACCTTCTGGTAACTACCTCTCCACACAGCAGATAGATGAATCTACAAGATCCATCATACAAGGGATGCACAGAGACTCCGAATAGCCTGAGACTTTGAAGTCTCATGCATGGCTGTCCTGTTTTCTGCTCTCCCTCTGTCTGTGGTGCTCCAGTTTGCACGGCTGTCCTCTGTTTTCTGTTATGGCTCCCTCAGTCCTCACCCATCGCTTCTATGGTACTTTCGGTGTAGCTTATTCAGCCCATTTTTACCTTTCTATAACTGTAAGTGTTCTGATTTTATTTTCATTTCTTTCACTCTACTCTTGCTTTTCTGGAACAATTTTATCTCTGTTTTTCCTCTTTTCTTTGAGCTTTTTCATTAGAAGTAACTTATTTTCTGTGTTGTACTTGAGGCAATGAAAATTGGTTATTAAAACCCTCTTTTTTTCTTATTTTGTTCTAGCTTGTGATAGTTGCTATGTTTCACAAAACCAAAACACTGTTTATAACAGGTAATACAGTCAAATTCATGTTTGCCCTATCAAAGATCACAATACTACTGTTTTTCACTAAACACTAAAGGTTTCAAATTTCAATTGGTCAAGGCTCTTTCAGTCTACTAAACCTCTCAGCTAAAAGATGATGGTTGGATAATCTCTAGCCTAGCCACGACACAAACTGTTAGCCAGTTATCACAGGACGCACACCCTGGGTAGCTCTGTGCCCTTGCATGGTGGTAACTACTCCCATGACTGAACTTTCCACGTGTTGTACAGTGATGCAGGTACAAGCCAAGTGGATAAATGGAACCACAGTTTGGGGACACCTGTAAGCATTTCTTCTGACCTTATAACCAGCCTGTGGAGGAGAATAGGATGTTCTCCCATGAGTTGCTCAAACCACCTTGAAGGAGGAGGTCCAGACCTCAGATAATGCTTTGTGCTTAGTACTTTAGCCAATGCTTTTGAGTTAGTCTAAGCTTTGAGAAGTGAAGCGACTCCTAGCTCCATGCTTTCAAGCTACTTTGCCATTTGATAACTATTCCCTGCCTTTTCCCCAAATGCTTTCTCTTGTTTGCTCTGGCAAATATTATATATTATATAATAAACCCAAATAATATAATATAATATATATATATATATATATATAATCTCAGCACTTATTAAGTCAGCTCTAAAATAGTAACAAGAACTAAATAACACCAAGGAGCTAAGAACCAGTATTACTCAGTCTTTGAGGATAGGTGTCTCAGCTGTTGGAGAGATAGCTGTCTATCACTAGGGGTGACTATAAATACTCAGTCCACAATGCAGGATGTCTCCATGATCCCAAATCTGGCACCAGAAGCCTGGAAAATTGCCTGGAGAGCCACTGGTCCCACATCCATAATGCAAGTTTAGGAACACTGGCATGTTCTGTGAGGGGAGCAGCAGCAGCAGCAGCAGCAGCAGCAGCAGCAGCAGAGCAAACCAGTTGGTGGCAGGATGGAAGGTCAAGGGGTAAAGGGAGAGCATCTTCCTTCTGACATAGCCTTTACTAGCAGAAGGTGCCTCCCACAGTCTGGGTGGGTCCCATGTCAATCAAAACAGTCAGGACAGTTCTCCAGGTGAGGCTCCCTACTCAAGTGATTCTAATTTGTGCCAAGGTGACATTAAAACCAACCATGAAAGATATCAAATCAAGTGGGTTGGAAGGCCTCACATGAGATGGGTTCTAGATCAGCTGAAAAACACTAGCCCAAAGGGAAGCATCTCAAGTGAGGGTGGAGATTATCAACATACACCATATTCACATAGGAAATACTCAAAGAACAAATAAAATGAACATTAAAAAACACTAGCCCATACATAAAATTAGATTCTCCTATCCTGTACTCATCACAGTGAAAGTGAATGTCTCAGAACTGGATTGCTACCGTTCTCCCCTAAGGGGAACCACAGCCACAGAGCCTTGCAGAAGAGGCTGGTCCCAGGGCTAAGGGAAGAAAAGGATAAAATTATTCTGGAACATTCTGCTGAACAGATGATGGAATCATAAAAAGGATGGATTTTTGTCTCCTTTTTTTTCCTTCCTGTAAAGTGCTGGAAGCAAAGTCCCCTTGCTTCCTCTGCATGTGGCTGTCACTTGCTTGGGGTGGCTTTCTTGGAGTTCCAAAACAAGCCAAGTTAGGTTTGTGCTGATCACAGTAGAAATGATCTCCTTACTGGTTTAGGTTCTTTCTGTGCCATTCAAACCAGCCTGACTGACATTAGGCTGAACTGCAAACTGCCACTTTCGGGGTAAAACAGTTGAGAATCAGAAACTCCAGATGATTCAACTAAATGATTCCTACGGAGTAAAGGAAACCCCAAGTGAGTGGCTATGTGTTATTGACACAGGCAAGACAAGGTCAAGGGCTGGGTGGCCTCAGGCTCAGAGATAAGCCAAAAACTTCCTCCTCAGGGACCAAGTATGAAAGAACAGTGTGTGCAGAAAATGTCCACCAGAACTTTCTCTCCCAAGATATGTATGGCCTAAAGACAGCTCCCCTACAGAGAGTGCTCTTACAGATATTAGCTAAAGCTTTCTCCCTGATCCAGCTGTAGACTATAAGTCCTGCCTTCTTGCTCAGTAGTATGCTATAACCCCAGCTCTATGTTCAACTCTCTGTAATAAACACTAAGTTTCTGGGGTGCTGCAGTGTCTCCAGCAGACAGCCCAGTGCACCCAAACCCTGCTTCTGCACATGTTGCTTCCTGTGCATGTCTGTGTTTGTCTTTTCCTCATCCCCTCCCGACCCAAGTCACATCTGTCCCTGGAGTTGTGCAAGATGTGGCAATGGTCCATTCATACTTATAAGGAATTTTACATGGGTCTCAAACCAAACCTTTAACTATCAAAACTCAATGTCCCCTTTCATCCTTTGTATTTTCCATTTCCACCAGATGAAGCGGGGAGGGTTTACTGACTGGGCAACGAGGATGCTTAGGTCTCCCCAGCTTTCTGCAGATGTTGTTTCAGCATCTTGCTATCACCATAGTGAAGAGATGGGTATGGAAGTTGGGAGACGAGTTCTTATCTTGGCTTTGTCATTAAGTAGCTGGGAAAAGTTGTAGACTTAGAAACATCTCTCAGCTTCTCCTCTTTCCTTTGCAAAATAAAGAGTTGAGGCAAGTGCTACATTGCACCTGATCTCTCTTCAACCTCAAGCATTTTACTATTCTTTTATATTGGACTGGGGAGCTTAAAATATGCATCATATTGACTCATGTATTGGTGCCCTTTATTGATGGGCACACCACAAACCAGTTAAGGAACCCACAGGATAAGATAGCACAATCAACTGAAATGGATGCGTTTGTCAAAGCAAAACAAACTTTTAGACTTACAGTGTCAATAATAAGTTTTATAAATTGAAAATGCTGTTTGGTGCAATTTAACAAGAAACATACACTTTAAGGTTTTTTTTTTCTTCTCTGAAAGTCTGTTTCATTTCTTTTATAGCTATACAAAAAGTATGTAGGTGATCATGGGTGATAAATCATTTGCTCACAATGTATGGGCCTCAAACCATGAGACTCTTTTGAGAATCTGTAAGAAAAGACTTCAAAAGCTGCAGCTTGTGCTACCAATTATAACAATGCTAACTTTAGTCAGATTTCGGTTTGTCCTCGTCTGCACAATGATGATAATGTCTAATTTGGACTTTCCAATGTAAGCATTGTTATGAAATCGTCTGTAGTCCAAGATTGCTTAGAAATGGCAAAAAATAACCTTAATTCTTGCAAATCTGGATGACAATATGCAGCATAAAGAGAATATAAAGTTCACTGCATAGCACAGGAAAGCAGGGAACAGCCCAGTCTCCTTCTACGGAAGAACCCAGCCCTAGAAACCATTTATTTTATTCAAGCGTACTTTAAAAAGCTGTAATTCCTAGCAAATTTCATGAGCAGTTCTTCTCCACAGAAGGAGCTCAGAAAGTAGGCAAGATATTTCAAAGCTGGAAAGGTTTTGGTCACATTTATATCAATTAGACCTTTTGACTATACAGGCTGAATATTCCCAATCCAAACTTGGTTTCTGAATTCAGAGTCTTGTAGGATTCTTATTTTCAGATGAGGGGTGCCCAATTACTATAGTCTATGATTACATTTCAAAACGCTCTACTATCAGAAGTACTTCTAGCTCCCTTTCAGATAATGAACTTTCTATTTGTATTTGGTTTATCTGATTATTTTAACATTGAATTCAGAACAAGCAAAACCCTATCTGAAAGTTATAAACTCCTTATCTACGAATTCTAAGCAACCAAGGTCATCCTGCACCGTCGACTAGATCATTCTTTTCAAGATCGGTTCATGCATGTACATCCAGGCATGCATCTACTCCCATGAAGGACTTCATCATATCAGTCACCAAAATAGCATTTCCTGATCTATTGTGTAAAGTAAAATGATTTTCCTTTCTAGACTCTATCAATAATGCATTTTAATCCCCATTGTCTCCAGAATCGTGCGCTATACTTCTTAGTTTAATCCATCTTAAGTAATGTGACCACTTCTGTCTTCAGCATATGAACACCATCACAGTTAGCTTCAGTTATCAGCGTGGCACACCTGGAAAGAGCCGACCTTGGTTGGAAATTGCCTCCTCAGCGTGGCATGAGGGCATGTCTAGGGGGGCATTTTCTTGACTGCTAATTGATATAAGAGGGCCCAGCTTACTATTCCTAGGCAGGTGGGTCTGAGCTGTAGAAGAGAGGTAACAACACAGACCAGAAGAAGCAAGCCTTGGAAGCATCATTCCTCCATGGTCTCTGCCTCAGTTCCTGCTTCCAGGTTGCTGCCAGGAGCTCCTGCCTTGGCTTCCCTTGATGACAGACTGTAACCTGTAAACCAAACAGTCTCTTTCCCAGCATGGTTTTGGTCAATGTTTTGTCACAGTAACAGAGAGAAAACTAGAACAGACACTAACTTAAGGATGGAGAAACAGGACATAACCTTGGAGCTCAAGGAGTTACAAAATGAACTAGGTTATAGATGGTGAAAGGCAGCTAAGGATGAAGCCAGCAGGGGGAGCCACACTGGTGACTCTGGAGGAGAGTTTGCGTGGTTAGTTTCCCTTCTTATGGAAGATTATGGAGAAGTGCTGCCTTTACATTTTTTAACTATCTGGTGTCTCTCCTTTTTCGCTGTATCTAATGTCACCATGGGTATAAGGCCATCAAATGATTTTCAGAATGCGTTCTACTCAATTAAAGGATTCCAAATCATTGTGTTCAATATTTAACAACCAGACATTGTTATTTCAAATGTTCTACTTTTCTATAACAGCTCTTCTCTGTTACAGGCTTTAAAATTCTTCTATAAATTGTAGGTGATACTCAGAAATATGATCACTTAAATAAGCATGCATCTCACAGTAAAAATGAGCCAAACGTTTGCTCATACCATAGAATGACATTTCAAAGATTTTTTTTCCCTATCTGTAGACACTAAAAACAAATAATAAAAGGGCCATGATTTTTACTACTGCCAAGTATAGCCTTTGTAAGCCATTGCAACAGGACAGAGGGTGGGAGCAGAGGGGAGGGACTGCATTTATTTGAGAACAGAAAGAAGGTCATCTAGCTGGGGACCAGAAAGTGAGGAAGAAATAGTGTATGATGAGACAGAAAAGGCAGGTAAACAACACATCATAAGCCAGGACAAGGGTTTTAACCTTTCCTCGACGAAGACCGATATGACACCAGTACACCAGATTAGAGCTGACATTTTTAAAGGCCTATTAATAACTGGGTAGCTAATGGGTTTAAACACAGCAGAGGTTGATGCAAAAAAAAATACCAAACAGATAATGCAAAATATATTCACATTATTAAGACAATTCTTCAGATTAGTAAGGTCATTTTAAATCTTTCACTGCCTTATTAGGTAATTCAAATACCTGCCTGGTAGTTCTATGGGAAGATTAAATATTAGGGTGCATGGCATACTACTTACAGAAGCAAAATACTAGGAATGAGAAATATCCAGCCTATAAACTCTATGTTGTTTCTTTATTAATTGCAGTACATACTACTATGTGAGTTAGAAATGTTAATGTAGATGATTTCTATGGGGAAATAAAATCTGATTTTCTCAGTTCCTTTAAGATACTATGTTAAAATACCCAAGACTGGATGATTTAATAAAGAAAATATGGTAGAGTCGTGTTAGCTTAACACAAGCTAGAGTCATCTGGGAAGTAGGAACCTCAATTGAGAAGATGCCCTCACTGACTGACTTGTAGACAAGCCTGTTGCACATTTTTTTGATTACTGATTTTTGTGAGAGTGTCTAGCTCCTTATGGGTTGTGCTACCCCTGGACAGATGGTCCTGGACAGTATAAGGAAGCAGACTGAGAAATCATTGAGAACAAGCCAGCAAGCAGCATTTCTCCTTGGCTTTTGCATCAGTTCCTGCCTCTAGGTTCCTGCCTTGAGTTCCTGCCCTGATTTCCTTCCATGATGGACTGTGGTGTAGAAGTATAAATGAATTAAAGGCTTTCTTCACCAAGTTGCTTTTTGATTTTTTTTTTAATCACAGCAATAGAAACCCCAGCAGTAGAAGACAGGAAGACAAAAGGAACAGAACAAAACATCTAGCCCTTCCGTCCATGTATGAGAGCACAGCCCTTCCAGAAAGTTCTACCTCCCAACACAGTTGCAGGGAGGTTGCTTCTCATGCATGAATCTGGGGGACATATTCGTTCACAGCACCGATTATAGCTGGATACATTTGGATTTTGAAGAAAATAGAAAATGTAATTCAAGACCTGAACAGATGAAGAACACTTGTTCTAAATTGACTGAGAGGAGGGAAACAAAAAAGTAATGGAGAGGAGACAACCCATATCACACTTTGCTTTCTAATTTATTGTAAGGATTTTGCTTTTACTGGGGAACATTTTTCAAGTTTTGAGAAGAGTAACCCGGCCAGTCTAACTTTCATGTTAAAAGTGGCTAATGTTCTGAAAATAGGTTGTAAGGGGCAGAAGCTAAGAGAGGCCTCTGACAGACTGCCATAGTAATCCAGGAATGATAGATCTTGGTTAAGACCAGGGTGGTGGCAGTCAGCATGGTGGAGCCTAGCTGCATTCCAGCTGTATTTTCAAAGGTTGCCTGGCTAATGGGAGAGCAGAAGAGGAGTCAAGAGTCACTGCAGTGTTTTGACCCTAGTAACTAGAAGGATCCAGTAGCCTTGGGTAGAGATTGAGGAGACTGAATTATAGGGAGCATCAGATCTGCAGCTATGTAGTTTTCTTGTGACCCCAACAGAGGTGAAAATAGGCAACTGAATATGAGTTTGGAGTTCAGGAGAAAGGTCATGTCTGGAGATACAAATGGAGTGGCCATTAGCATATATACAGCGCTATTTCAAATGGTGTTGCTAGATTAGCTAGTCAGTGATAGAATCTACTAAGAAAAATTCTGAGGATGGAATCCTGAGGCACTTCGTTATTGAGGTGAGAGAGAGAAAGAATAGAGAAATTTGAGTGGGAACAGCGAATGAAACAAGAAGGAAAGAATATTATGTGGGGCCAAGCCTCCCTTTTCCCCTGACACCATCTCACTTCAGATCTTGGAAGCTTAATTGATACTGTAATCCCTAGATTTGATTGTGATGTGAGCCTTTCCTAAGTGCCCCCACGGCATGCTGCTGCCACTACTCTGAGTCTTTGTCATACTGTATCACAGGGGTCTGTACTGACTCATTTCTTCCTGTAAATCATAAGCTTGTTTAGAGAAAAAAAAAATCAAGAGTATTCCCAGAAATTACCTCCATGCTTATCACATGATAACTTCAGAATGCCAATGGTTGAATTGAATTAGTAATTGGTGTTTATCATTACAAACTCAATACCACAACAGTAATATGAGTCTGCTACTTACGTAATAATTATGTAAGAGCATTACACATACACATATGTTTATTTCACTAAATTTATTTTTCTTTATATTTTTTTCATAGGGAAATTTCTAGCATTACCTTGCTGTTTGTGGTTCTGATTTATATAAGGGAGAGGGAAGAATGAAAGTAATACTTTCGTATATGTTAAATATATATACTAAATATGACCTTCATGTGCTACCTTACCTAAATATTTGACCCTTTTCACAAAACTGGGAAGAAAAATACAACTAATTTACAAGAAAAAAACCCACAAGATTTGGAAATGATATATAAATATCTAAGATAGGAATCAGATTTACACATCTATCAACTCTGGTGATACACAGTATATATACAATATGGAAAATCAAAATGAAACAGGTGACGACTTTTAAAATAGCAGGACGTCACTTACCGGAAAGTACAGGAGCAGAGACCCAAAGAGTATTGTTTCCAACAGGATGAGGCCAGATGCCCTGATGCTCTAAAAGACAAATCAAGAATGTCATTGTTAACTTAATTTCCAGGCAGGGAGGATTTATGCTACTGTAAAAATGCTTCAGTCCTGAGAACAGCATTCTTCTGGGGGAAGTTAAGTAAATAAATTAAATCTAGCTAGTGTTCAGGTGGGCAAAGAGCTGACACATGAGGGAAGCCTGGTTATGAAGTGATAGCAGGCCTACAAATATCACCAGTGACTTCTGAGAAGCCAAGATCATTACCTTGAAGGTTCCTAAATCTGAGAAATTGTAACCAACACAGATCTTTTTTCTGTTTCTGAGACATAAGCCTCCAGTGCCCTAAAGCATTTCATGGACACCTGCTGGATCACTGTGGAGGGTTAAGACAAAGTCTTGGTGTGTGAGCTGTAGAAGGGCCTGGAATCTCAACGATGTAATATGCTACCCATAACACAACTTCATTGTGTAAACAGTATGAATCACACTAGATATAAAAGGTTTCTCACCTTAAATGTTATTATCCTACAGAATTGTTTTCAAATAGACTTCCTAGTATTTAGTTTCTAACCATGAATGTGTCTAACAATCTTATGACTTTTTTTTATAATCTGCAGAATAGACAATTTCTAAAACAAAAGTGTTGAGGCAAGAAAAAAAAGAACAATCTTAGCTTTTAACAATAAATTTGGCTTCAATGAGCTAAAATTTCAAGATAGGGTATGTATATTAATTACCAAATCAAACAAAAAATTAGTCACTCTAGAATCCCTATATTTTCATTAAATGCAATATAAAATGTGCATACAAATTGCCAACATATAGCTGTCTTACTTAACAGGAAAGTTATGTGAAATAAGAAAATTAATTCTGCAACAACCAAAGGATACCAGGAATCCAAACTATGACAGTGCATTATATTTTTTTGAAAATGATATGATAACTGGATAGTCAGAAAAAGAAATTTTTAATTCCTCTTTCAAAACTTTGCAGGGTATTAAACACACAGAACTGTTTTATGTAATCCTTCAAAGGAACTCATAGCTGTGAGTTTGAGAATAGTATACTGTGTCAATCATTTGAGTAGCTTCTTTTCCCCCGTTTCTTTTTCTGTGGTGCTGAGGATGGAGCCCCTGGCCTACACATGCCAGACAAGTAATTGTACCTCCACAGTGTATCTTCTGCCTCTAGATGCTTTTTGATATTGATAATAGTTTTACCTAGTAGATGTTTTGGTCTGGTGAAAAGACAATTTCTATCAGCAGTATTTGAGTTTAGGCTGGTAGAATTTCTAAAAGGGCAAATTACATTTGACAAAGCAAAATCTACTTATGGATTTTTTAATAGCTGTGTTCTAATTTTTTTTTAATATGACACTGACTCAGACTCCAAACCATTATGCAAAACTTCTTATAAAATAATATATGCAGTGTTGACCGCCAAAGGAACAGAGAAGGGAGCTAGACAGTACAGCAGGAAAGTTTTTGCAGTTAATTCTGTCCCACTGTGAATTCTGAAATAACTACTTAAGCAGGCAATGAAAGAAGCTACTCAGTGGCCTTACCTAATAAAAACGAGTATTTTAATACCTTGTGGTAGTTTGAGTATAATTGGCCCCCATAAACTCACAGGGAGTGGCACTATTAGGAGATGTGGTTTGTTGGAGTAGGTATGGCCTTGTTGGAGGAAAAGTGTCACTGAGGATGGGTTTTGAGATTTCGTATGCTCAAGATACCACCCAGTGTCACAGTGTATTTCCTGTTGCCTTCTGATCAAGATGTAGCCAGCACCATGTCTGCCTGCATGCTGCCACGCTCCCTGCCATGATGATAATGGACTGAGCCTCTGAACTGTAAGCCACCACCTCAAAATCTTTATAAGAGTTGCCATGGTCATGGTGTCTCTTCACAAAATAGAAACCTTAAGACATACCTTATTAAACCCAGTATGTTATTAAACATGAAGTAGTTAAAATGACTAGCATTGGACTTGGCACATAATTGTATATCTAGTTTTTCAGCCATAAAGCAGTACCCAGCTGACAAATTTGAAAACTCTAGGTATATATTGATAGCAACAAAAAGTGTTTCATGTTTGGGACTGAAAAACTACAGAAGATACCAAAGAGATGGCTCAGTGGTTAAGAGCACATACTGTTCTTACAGTGAACCTGAGTTTGGTTCCCAGTGACTATGCCAAGCAGCTCACAACCATCTGTAAGTCTAGGTCCAGGGAACCCGTCACCCTCTTTCTTCTGGACTCTGGGAGCATCTGCACTCATTTGCACAGACATACACATAATTTTAAAACAATACATAAACTATAATAAGAAGTAAAAATCCAAAATTACCCCAGAGGGGCAAAGAGCCCAGAGATAGGGACCCAGAAGTCCTTTGTGTGTGATGATGACGTGGTATGGTGGCATCTTCCCTTCTCCAATGTCTTCTGATTGTTTTAGGAGCAGTAGAATATATGTCTGTGTTTCAGCCATTACTACAATACAACAGTAGTTGTGTATGTTTATGTGTATTCTCACAACTGCCTTGACATTAGAGATATATGTACCTCTTGCTTAGCCTCCATCCTAGCTGAGCAAGGACACCCAGAATTCTAGCTTCTAAACTAGAACACCATCCCCACTGCTGTGGTAGTACTAGAACTTTGACTTGGACAAAAAAATCTTTGCCTTATAATTGGTACCAAAGATTCATATACAATTACTATGATTGATCCATGGACTAAGGTAACAGATGTGAAGCAAGAAGAGGTGCTCAGTGATGGGAGAGAGGGAACGAAGAAATGAAGACAGATAAAGGAGATAATGAGCAGATTCACAGAGGCTGAGGTGACAATTCACCTCCTAAACAGTTTTGCTTGAGATAGAAATAGTAAAATAGAACTAACTTTAATTGGAGTTGTGAAATGGGAAATTCAGGGGAGGGGAGTTCTTCCTTGAAATATAGCCAACAATATATGGCATGATGCTGTTTATATAAAACACCTGGCCAGCATATGTGTGTGTCTATATAAACAAAGGTCCAGGCTGTGCATAGCCCAGGGCAGCTATGAATGCAGCCCATCACATTGTAGATAAAAATACCACATCACAATGTCAGAGGCTGGGGCACCCTTGGTCTGGAGGATTTATCCTAACCTGATAGCAATGGTTTCTTCTAAAGAAGAGAGTGTATTGGGGTATAAGAGAACTAATATAGAAATATCATTTTCATTGAAGGAGATATAATCAGATATTGCTGAATTATAAGCTTTTTAGTAATTAACTGAAGAAAATCTAACACCTATTAACTCAGCCATTATAAAATTATATGATTTTGAGTTATAATATGCAAAGAGTCTAAACAAAACCTTTCTTCTAACTAATAAATACGATTGCAAAGCCTTGACTAGAGAAGGGATATTAATCTTCTTCCCTTCTTGCCATGTATTCCTTCCCCACAGACGTGACAAATTTCTTGATCAAATCAAACCTGTAGTTCAAATAAAAGGCTAATAACATTCTACTAATTTTATTAAATTGTGTCAAAGCCAACTTCTAACTCCCATCACCCTAGTTTGCAAAGTGCAGAAGTGCATGACTCAATGCACAACTGCAGCCTCTAGAGGCAGATTTGCCCCCATGCAACAGTCCCAAGGAAGCCTAAGCCACTCAAATAATAAGAGGACAAGAATGCTGAAGGCTAAGTTTTTGAAAATAATTAAAATGCCTTGTTATTATTTCCCTGACTCTGTGACTAGCTCTACTTCATGTTTATATTTTAAACAGTTTTAGCCTCTAGGGAAATAACACACATCTTGCTAACACAATGCAGCTATTTTTGATCATTGCCAATGTCTTCAACCTTGCAGTATTTAAACTTGCCTTGTTACAAAAGAAATCTCTGAAAAGGAAAAGGAAACATTTTAAAGAGCTCAATTTTAGAATCTATGTGCAAGCTCTGAGATAGCAATAGGATTTTATTTTCAAAAGGATGAATCAGCATAGGATTCGGTGAGAAATCAAGAATTCACAAATCTCTCATTTACAGAGTGACTTAGTTGCACTGGCAGAAGAGATTCATGGGGTTGACCTTTTCTTTTAACTCTTCTGTTTCCAAAGAGAAATTCACAGATTGTGATATATTGTGTTCCCCAATGTATTGTGCACCCTAATAAAGCTTATCTGAGGATCAGAGGAAAAAGCCAGCCACTGTAGTAAACATAGAAGTCAGGCAATGGTAGCACACACCTTTAACCCTAACATTTGGGAGGCAGAGATCCATCCAAATCTCTGTGAGTTCAGGGCCACACTGGGAACAGAGCCAGGCTTGATGGCACACACCTTGAATTCCAAGACTAGTTAAACATAAAGGTCTGGCAGTCTGTACAGACAGACAGGAAGTGACAGAGCTGGGCAGGAAGAGGAAGTGATATAGCTGGGCAGAGAGAGGAAATGAGATTGCAGGGACAGAAAGGCATATAGGCCTGGGTATACAAGAAGTAGGTCTCTTTGGAGACTGAGGTGTTGGTGAGTAAGTTTGGCTATGGCTTTTCCTATTCTTCTGTTCTCTCAGTTTTAACCCCAATATCTGTTTAATAATTCATCTTACAGAGGACAGACTTCCTTTCAATGACTCTTGACAAGCACTTGACATAATGATACAACATAAGTTGGAAACAAGGAGTGAAAAGCAATACTAAAGACATGTTTAACACTGGCAATTTGGAGGAAGTTATTGTCTAATGATATTAGGAATTATATAAATGGATGAGAATAGAGTGTCCTGTTGGAAAGACTTCATGAAGTTCAATTACAGTAAGAATACCTGTAATGAAATACTGAAAACTCAATCAATGGAGTTATTTGTAAAGGAACAATTGTTCCAAATGGGGTCTGTTAAAATCAAGTTTCTCTTTTCAGAAAAAAATTCAGCAATAAAGAGGGTAAAAACAGAATGAGGGCCAGGACAGATACTCCCCAAGTAAAACATGAATAGCTCAGAGAATTTATGGTTGTGGACAGCAGTGATGTCCAGCTGATTTGCAATGGCAATATTTGTTTTTTATTAACCATGCAACACTGGGCCAGATGCTTAACTTCTGAATTTTTGTCTGTTTTTCATATGACATGAACTTCTGGTTAAACTTAAACTAACTTCTAAAAAGATTAGTTTATCTGAAATAAAGTACACAGTGATATACACATGGTTTAATAAATTTTAAAACAGCATGGTACACTAAATAAAGAGTAAAAAAATTATTTTTACACCGATGTGAAACTAGAAATAATGGGTCCTGCATTATTAATCATGATTTACCACAAATTGCTGAGCAGAAACTTTTTACAGGCATTATTATTTTTGCAGAATTAAATAATTAGATGTTTGACAATTCACTTTCCTTTGTTGCAAGTCAAGTTAATACCTCGAAGCATCCACTACACACATCTGATGCTTCAGAGATACAGAAGAACTCATATGCAGGAGAGCAAGCATTCTGGCTAATCTTCAAGTTACTCCACCTCCATGCTGCTGTTAAAGCAACTCATCTCTGATATAACCCTGGTTGGCCTTCTGATGGATGTCCCTCTTTGCTAAGATACCTCCTGAATGTGTTCCTTAACCAAGGACTGTGTCTTATCTGTACTCATTGGCCTAAGCCTTTAGCTACTTCTCTGTGATCTCTCTGTTATCTTCAATTGCCCCTACTCTTTTTTTAAAACTATTAAACAAAGTAACGCATGCTTCATATAATTGAGATACATTCTCTGAGTGCCCAGAAAGCATACAGAAGTGAATGATAAAGATTGAACTATCACATGAGGCCATCTTTCTTCAGATAGCTTCTTGTACATCCTTAAGAAAGATGACACAAAATCCCCAAAATGCATTGTGTGTTCAATTTTATGTTTCATTAAAAGCCACTGAGATCAATGGTTAAATTTTTTAAAATAAAAAGTGGATCATTGAAACAGCAAATTCTTCCTTTTGAAAAGTATTCTAAGTAGAAAGAACAGAATTAAAATATGAAAGATTATTAAATCCTAAAATATTGATATTAAGACACTGACTGCTTTTCAAAAATATTATTCTTTGCTCTATTGAAATGAACTCTGAAATCATTCATGTCTTTTTTTTTTTTTTTTTTTTTTTTAGTTTTTTGAGACAGGGTTTCCTGTGTAGCTTTGCGCCTTTCCTGGAACTCACTTGGTAGTCCAGGTTAGCCTCAAACTCACAGAGATCCGCCTGCCTCTGCCTCCCGAGTGCTGGGATTAAAGGCGTGCGCCACCACCGCCCGGCTTCATTCATGTCTTAATTAGGGTTTTTTTATTGCTATGAAAAGACATCATGACCACAGCAATTCTTACAAAGAAAACATTTAATTGAGGTGATGGCTTACAGTTTCAGAACTTCAGTCCATTATCATCATGACTGAAAGCATGGCAGTATGCAGGCAGACATGGTGCTGGCTACATCTTGACCAGAAGGCAGCAGGAATTCAACGGACTCACTGGGTGTGGCTTGAGCATATATGAGACCTCAAAGCCTGCCTCCACAGTAACACACTTTCTCCAATAAGCCTACACCTATTCCTGAAATGCCATACCTCCTAATAGTGCCACTCCCTTTGGGGGTCATTTGCTTTCAAACCACCACAGTTCAGTTTGATATCCATCTTTTAAAAACATAAATGTATTTTATATTAGAAAATTCAAGAGATTTCACAAATTATTACTCATTTTCACTTGATCACTAAGTAGTAAGAGATCTAAGTAATAATTAAACATTGATTTCTATTTAATCTAGTCTAGGACAGTACCACTCTGAACAAGCCTATCTCATCTAACTTCTCTTTAATCTCACAAGTGCTTTGTTTTTAATTAGGTTTGCACAGAACTACAATCTTCAAGGCACTGTTTTCAAATGCTAATGTCCACACATCATCAGCTGTTGGCTGGACAGCCGACATCCTCAGCAGGAAATAAATTTGAGACTTGGGGTCGAACTTCTCACAACTGCTGAGTTTGTCTCACACGGTTTCTTCTGTAGCTCACAAAACTGTGCAGTGACTAGAACAGTCAAATGAAGATCTGCTTCTTATTTTCTTGACATCAGGAGGTATGCTGCTTATTTTATACATGTAGCACACCTGTTTACTCTGACAAGACCTTTACAAATAAAATCATAGAAATAAGATGAGCATTTCAATGAGAAAACCAAGAAATGATCTAATGAGATGTAATAGATGCTCTTGACCTGCAAGAAGAAGAGAGCATTTTGAGAAACCTACAAACAGTAATTGTAATTCTGCAGCTGATTGGTAAGCTGCAAACATGTGTGGTGAAGGGCATGGGGAGCCCAAAGAACTTCAGATGCAAAAATCATGAAGACAGAAATTCAAAACCCAGTCTCTAAAACAGTTTTCAAATTTCTAGATGGTGTGGAGCAAGCTGGATTCTGACTTGCCTGATACTTCTGAGCATTAAGAACCAAATGAGTATTATAGAATTTGTTTGTCAAGGTTTAATACAAATGTGTAGTGTATGCTGAACAGGTTCTCCCCAACCCCCAACTTCCCTTTTCTCACCCCCCTCCACATTAGACAGCTTTTTCCCTCTAGATGGGTTTGAACATAAAAACCTGAAGATGTTTGCCAAAAGATAAAATGGAAAGTAGGATGGAATAATAATTAGCTAAATGACTAATTAATTAGGTTTGTTGCTGCAGGCCACAGGAATATATCATAAGAACTCAGCTGGTTATGGCAAAGTCACTACCTGGAAGGATCAAGGATTTCCTCCAGAGGAAGCCAAATTCCAAGGAGCTTTTGGTGTTACTTGGCTTGTTATATATCAGCTGTCTTCTGTTATGAAAATCATGTGTGCCTTCATAGTTTTCCCAATTGATTTTTCCCTAAGAAGGGCTAATAGTGTGGACTGATCACTCTCTGGACATACACATTCCAGGTATTTGGAGAACAGCCTTAAGAAAGGCTTTCTCTGGAATCAGATATCTCCCTTGGCCACTTTCAAGGACTAGCAGTAATAACAGTCCACATGCAAGTCTCCTGATTTAAGATAAATTCCACAAGGAGACACCGCCTAGGTCAGGTGGACGTTAAGTAATAGCTTTACACAATTTAGCTCAGACCCTCCTTTCTTACATCCTTACTAACTTTATAGACCTTTAACTCCTTACCTAACCAGTTCTAGGAATATTTGGACAACTTTCTGTGCTGACAGCTATGCACAGCCAGAACCCCAGTTCAAACCTCGCTGTAATTATCATCATTGGCAGTATCCAGTCAGGTCCAGCCCCAAATGGAGGAAAGTACCTTATCGGAGACACCTCTGTACTCTCTAAGAACAGACTTAAGCATCCAGGCTACCTGTTTGAGAAGGCCTGGCGGATGTGCCAATTAAGCTTTACTTCCTCCTTTCCCAAACCTTACCTCTAGTTCCAGATCTCCCTTTAACCATCATCAGAGGCATCTAGCTGTACACAGGTTGCCTAGCGACTAAGCACACTTTGCCCCACCCTGCAGGAAAACGGCAGATAGCTTGGACAGATAGGAGCCACAGGAAAAAAGAAGACAGTTTTATTTTCTCCCATTGACCTTGCAACTTACAGATTCTTAACATTTTCTACTAATCACATTTAAGACTATAGTTGAGCACATAAGATTCCCTCTTCTTAGATATTACCTGAATTTAGCCTTTAGTTAATTCATTTCCCCATTGGTCACTTTCCTTTGGGGTTGCAAATGATAATTATAATGGTTATTGCCTCTCAATGTGATTCTTATCACCCCTCCGTTTGATCCTGGAAGCCTGGCTTTATATATCAGGACTTCCAGGGCACAGGACAGAGAAGAGAAAAGAGAAAATGAAAGAACTAGATGGGTAAGAACTTGAGAGGAACAAACAGAGATGGGAAAGAACTAGATTGAAGGGCTAGAAGAGAGTACTAGAGGAATGAGATGGAAGATGAAGAAGAGCCAGATGGGGAAGTACTAGCTGGGTAAGAACAAGGTGAAATGGACCTAGATGAGGCAGAATTAAGATAGAACTTAGAGTGAGCAATAGATAAGTATAGAGAGAAATCAGGCAAGAAAGGAGCTAGGCACGAGAACAGAACTGAAGCTGGGTATAAAAGATGTTATGTCAGAGGAATTAAAGCAAGTGGACTATAGAGCTCAGTGTGCTAAGATTCTATTTCCTGAAAATAGTCCTCACCGTTAGTAGTTCTCTCTCCTGAGCCCCTGGGATGTATAATATTAAGGCTGGTGCATCTAATATTATACAAGAGTTTGTCTTGTTTACATTTTCCTTGTCAATTCTAACCTCTTTTTTCATTAAATTCTCTTGTTTCCATCTTTGTGCTTATTAGCAATCTAAATGTTTGTGACTAGGTAATTATCTTGATATTTTAAGATTTTTATATCTTACATCTTGAATGTGGCTCAGGAAAGATTTCAAATAATTAATTCATAAGTTTTAAGTTGATAATAAGTGCTAACCCTTACATACAAAATTCAAAAAGGTCATACTAACTGATGGATATTTTAATTGGTTTCTTTCTTCTCTGTGATGGATCTCTTGCTCTAAGATATACTGCTTTATGCATTAAGGATCAGACTATCAAAAGGACACAAGTGAAGTAAATGAATATATATAAAATTTGATGATAGATTTGACAGTAGAGAATTGTTAAATGAACAGATGAAGCAGTCAACAGAATAAAAAACAGCTATCCTGTAGAATGGGGAAAATATCTGAAAAACACATCTCATAAGAAGTTACTGATCAAAATATATAAGGAAATCAAATAATTCAATAATAAATAACATGATTTAAAACGTCAAAAGATATGAATGTATAATTTTCAAAATAAGATTAACAGCCAACTGTTATTTGAAAAAGTCCTTACAACATCAGTAATCATCAGAAATATGTAAAAAAAAAATACAAGAGAAAACCCAATGTAATATCTTCTTAAATCTGTTAGAATAGCTGCTGCCAAAAAGAGAAGATATAACGAGAAGGAGTGAAGAGAAGGAGCCCCTGTGAGCCCTGTCCCAGTGTTGGTGGGAATGCACATTCCTGAAACCATGATGGGAACCAGTGCAGTGGTTCCACCAAAAAATTAAAAAGAAGCAATGAGTTGGCACACACTGTCCAGCATGGATCACCATCACACAAATCCACTTCCAACCCTACTCATGTTGCACATCAGGTTCCTAGAAACTCGCTCTCCTCAGCTGTCGGTCTGATCAACATCTCTCCATTGCTTCATGTGCCTTGGAGATACGTAACTGTTACTTGATAATTAAATATCTTAAAATAAAATACAGCAAGCCACTGCTGCACCTCAGTGCCACAGCAAGACCTGAAGCCTTTGCTGAGAGCAAGCTAAAGGAGCAGGCGCACTTCTTATTCTCTTCTTGCTTCGAAGCAAGAGTTCGTTCAGTGAGAAAACTGCCTTTGAAAACAAGCTTTCCCAGTTGAGGAAGTGTCATTGGTGAGTCCAGAGAAGCAGCACTCCTCCACTCCAAGCATTCCATTGCCTGCAAGTTTTCTTGGTTTCTTTTTTCCTTATCTTTTTAAGGCCAAAAAAAAAAAAAGTATATAAATGCATAAATTACAGCAGTGAAAAGCTGACTTCAGAGAAAGGATAGGAAAACTCAGAACCAGTGTACACAGACAGAACTCAATCATTGCTAGCTCACTCCTTCCACAAGTTTTTCCGCCACTGAAAATACATTTTCACTTTAACAGAATGTTAATGAGGATGGCCACAAGGAGCACGGTGATACCTATAATGATGAGGACAGCTGGGCTCTTGTAGAAGCCATTACTCTAAGTCTTCACTCTATTAACTCTCACACCAGCATTCAACCCTCCCGGCAAATGTGGTTACTATCGTCATCCCTGCCCTGAAAATGCGGAGCCTGAGGTTTAGGGAGGGTAAAATGTTTGCCAAGAGATTGACAGAACTCATAACTAGGCTACACAGTAATGTTGCTCAACTTTGCCCTTGGACTTTCAAAATCCAATTTTGTAAAGCTGCCATTTAAAATATCATCTGAGAGGTGCTCCTGAAGGCCTCCTTTCCCGACCTCACTCTGAAATACAAAGACACGTGAAATAAGAAACCGAGGCCCTGCTGTGAACTGCGAATTCAAAAGCAGAAACAGAAATGAAAGTGTGAAAAACGTGTGGCTCTCCGTAAGCCACTGGGAAATGTAAATTAAAATGAAACAACAGTTGTCTCAGCATCTGTGGGGAACTAGTTCCAAGGTCCACCACAGGCACTAAAGTCCGTGATGGCCAAGTCCCTCATAGAAAAGGATGTAACTTTTGCATAAAACCTACGCACGTCCTCCTATGTACATGAAATCATCTCTGTACTGCTCACAGCACCCACTCACTGTAAAACTTAATGTGAAGTGCACCCTTTAGGTTGTTTAGCTTAAAGTGCACTGCTTAGGCGATGTAGCCATTGCCTCTGAATTGGAAACATTACCCCTGGAGGGAGTCTCACAATGAAAAATATAAAAGGATCAAGATCATGAAACTTACCAGGCTCAGGAAATTCAGAAAGTTACAAGACTTATAAGGCCTCCTTTCCTAGGCTATAGAAGCAGCAACCAAGGAGAATCTCTTTGGTGGAGCTCCCTGAAAACTGAGCAGGAGACATCAAGGCTTCTAGCTTTCCTGAGCCCTCACTCGTGCTGGGGTTGACTGCTGGCTAGCTTTTGCTGTCGACTTTACACAGACCCAGAGTCACCTGGGAAAAGAGATCCCCAAGTGAAGAATTACCTCAATCCGATTGTCCTATGTTCAAGTCTACGAAAGGGACTGATAATTGATTTAAGGAGGCCTAGCCTATTATGGGTGGCACTATCCCTAGGCAGTTGGGCCTGGGCTGAACAAAAAAGCTAGCTAAGTAGTGATCCAGGGAGCAAGCCAGTAAACAGCCTTCCTCCACAGTCTCTGCTTCAAGTTCCTGCCTGATTGAGTTTCTTCTCTGACTTCTCTCAACAGTGGACTATAACCTATAAAATAAATGAACCCTTTCCTCCCCGAGTGGCTTTTCATCATGGTATTCATCACAGCAACAGAAAGGAAACTGGAACAGCTGGTGTTTTCAGTGCTACAGCTGCCTGTGAGCTGCCTGTGTCTCGGTGAGGTGGTGTGAACGAGAATTTCCCCTAGGCTCAGACATTTGAACACGTAGTTTACCCCATCTGGTAGCACTGTTTGTGAGGTTTAGGAGGTGCGACCTTCCTGAAGGAAGTACGTCACTGGGGGCAGGCTTTGAGGGTTTAAAGCTCATGCCACTTCCAGACTACTCTTGATGCTTTATGTTTGTGATTAAAGATGTGATTTCTCATCTTCTTCCTGCCGCCATGCTTGCCCCTGCCACTATGCCTCTGGACCTCTGTGGTAGACTCTTATCCCTCTAGACCCTAAGACAAAATGAACTCTCTCTAATGTTGCTTCTGGTCATGGTGTTGTATCACAACATCAGAAAAGCAGTGAATATATGCAGCAAGTAACCACTCACAAGTGCTTCTGTAAATAACCCTAGTTAACTCATTGGTTTACCAAACTAAACTTAGGTTAAATCACTTCTTTGGTCTTTTTTTTTTTTAGTGCCCTGGAATGAACAGATATTTGTTCTTCCCCCAAAAGAACAATTACACAGTAAATCATACAATTGATGACCAGGACAAATTCTATGCATGCAGTACAAATACAACATTTAAAAATATTTTACATGTACATGTCTTAAGCCATGGATGAAGAATACACAAATGGGATGGGCCAATTGTATTTTTCTTTCAATCCAATAGATTGAAAAAAATTTTAAAGGCTGATAATATCAGTCACCAGAAAGAATACCAGGAAATGGAAACTCCATACTGGTATTTTTAAAGCTATTGAAAATTTAATTTAAGGCTAATTCTTAAGAAGAGTAAAATGTACTCCAACTGTATAAAACCAAGCTGTATGTCTGTTTCTTCCAGCATTTTATTGCTTAGAAATAGTGTTTATAAACCTATGGTTAAAGTCTACCCTGTCCTGCTTAGATATAAACCTTCTTTTATTCAGTAACTTCTTGAATTCAATCTGATGTGATTTTTTTCCTACTATATTTTAACTGTTTACATTTCAAACAGGATTTGATGGCCTTCGGTTTATAAGTGACTCTCTTTCAAATGTTGTTTTAAACTTCAACAGCATCATGGAGATATGGAGAACAGCAAAACCCTAAGACCATCTTTAAAACAAGCAGCAGATTCCCTGGTTTGGGCTTGCCTCTCTCATCTGTTGATCTAAATCATCTCTAGACTTTGATAATTTGTTTCATGGTTGTTGGAGGAAAATAAATGTTGTCTATATTGGCTATTAACTATTCCAATCAATTTACATCATAATCAATTGTTATTACCTAGTGTCCACAGCAATTGGTTCTGGCAGACACATTTTTACAGTAAGTCAACAAAGCTAGCAAATAGGTTAGAATTGATTTACACATGTCACCCATGAAATTATTGAGTAAAATGCTTTTAGTATAACTAATTAAAACAGGCAAAATTACATATCTAGTCATTAACATGGATGAACTATATGTCAGGTAAAATATAAGAACTTCTGAAATCTGAAATAGATACATATTGGAAGCCATGGATAAAGTATGATCTCAAGGTAATATAAAAACGAGTCATTAAAACAGAATGGATTCATTAATACTAAATCAGTTCAGAACCTATCTAACTCAAAGCCTCCTGTTTTTCAATCACTGTTCTGTGATATGAAAACACACACTGTGGGGCTGTTCTCGAACTCACGGAATTGACAAGAGTTTATGACTTACTGACTTACACAAAGCTGCAAATAGAGCTATTTATCTCAAGGCACTTAAGATTAGTTCCGATGCTTCAGAATAAATTAATCAGGGTAAATGGTCATGAGAGTGAACTGAGCAGATTTCTGAATTTTAAAATACAAATTCTTTAAGTGATGTTTTTCAACCCTCTCCTGGTGACACACAGCAGGAGTTCACCTATTTTCTCCACTTTCCTTCCCTTGGGTGCCTCTTTCATTGCCTAGCATGAAGGACCACCCCCTTGGATCACCTCAAATCTGTCTCTATTCTGGACCTCTCCTGTATACCAGTCACAGTTTGTTCAACTAGTATTACAAATGACTGAACCTTAGCTCGTGTAAACCAAACTCAACTTTGTATATCAGAACTTGTTCCTTCTAATTGCTCTCCATTTTTGGCTTCAAACCCCAGGTAAAAAGTGAAATTCGAAATGTCAGCATAGTCCTGGTCTCTTTTGACTTTCTCATTGTGGTTGCTAACACCGAGCCATTTGCACTCGCTCTGCTGTTTGGGCATCGTTCTCGTTCTTCTCCTAGGGTTGCTATCTTCAGTCACGTTTTCACTGCTTCTCTTCCAAGCATTATAACAGATCCATAACTGGTTTCTGTATTTCCAGTTTCACACTTTCTAAGCTACCTTCCACATTTTGCTAGAGAGACTTTTGCAAACTACAATTGCACCATATCATTACCCTTCATAAATCTTCACAAATCACAGCAGTGGTGTGCTATATATAGATCCAAATCCCAGAAGCTAGCATTTAGAACTTTCCCCCTTTATCAAACCCTCCAGTTGATGTACTGCGCTCCTCACAGCCAAGCCACTCTTTGAATAAACTGTGCTCTTTTTAACCAAGACCTTTACAGATGCAATTCCCTTATCTAGAAACCTCCTGCACATCTTTCCAAGGATTCCAACATCACCTTCTCTGGGAAGACATTCCTGATGTTCCCACATAGCATCAAGTTACTTTCTCTGTACATCCATCATCCATTCCTACTCTCTGTCCCCCACATCCAGTGTCTCACTGGATAGCCCAAAATGGCCTTGAACTCACTATGTAGCAGAAGCTGGCCTTGAATTCCTTATCACCCTGCCTCTTCCAAATGCTTAGATTAAGGCATGTACCACCACCTGTCTTTGTTTTCTCATTTATTATTAATGCTCATGTTCACATTTTTTTACTAGTCACCTAAAATAATGGATGCACTCCTGATAAGTCTAAACATGGCTTTGTTCTCCTTTTCCTCTTCAAGCTTAATCTTTATCTATGGTGTAGGTACAGTGTTCCTCCAAGTCATTAGTAACTAACTTGTCATATGAGTGGTTTTAGAGCTCTCACTTAGACTCAAAGTAGCAGTGTGCTTTCCTTAAAAGGATAATGGCCTGGAGCTTTTCCATAGTAAACCAGAAACATCTATCATAATG
>CABHPP010130734.1:985-35511 GCA_902168425.1 Peromyscus attwateri | reverse complement strand
TGGTGTAGAACTGCACACTGCACAGGTAGTAGTGTAGAACTGCACACTGCACAGGTAGTGGTGTAGAATTACACACTGTACATTAGGCAACAAGAACATGGTGTCTTGGACTCACTGAATGAGAGGGAGTCGTTTTCTGTTCTGCTTCAAGGGTTGGGTGGGAAAGCCACAGAGGGTTCAGTTATATGAAGTGGTTAAGGATGTGAACCAGAAAAGCTCCCATAAACAGGGGTACCCATGATCAAGAAAGCTTATGGAGAGTGTGTGTCTTATTGCTTGGGGCTTGCTATTCAAACCCACTGCCCACTCTTCGTCTTGGAAGTCGTAACCAAAGACATGCACCTTCTTGTGGTGAAAAGGGGGAAGATAGGTGTTTGCATTCTTGCCAAGTAAAAGTGACTAAGCCGGAAGTCTAAGAGGAGGACATGAGGCTAAATTACAGTCTGTAGGCAGATGCCTTTAACAAGTGCAGAATCCAGTGCTGCTGGGTGCATCTCCAAGCTTGGTGGAAAACGCCCTGTGGTTTCAGGCTGCTGTGACCATATCTTCCCAGACTCTTGAGCTCCTTTGGAACTCTGAAAGCCTTTAACAGTATTCCAATTGCTACAAGGGAGGGCTACACAGGCCCCTTCTATCAACCAGCAGCATGTTTACGTATTTGAGTGACTGGCTTGCATGTACGTATGTACACATGTATGGCTGGTGCCCAAGAAGGCAGAAAAGGATGTCAGATCCCGCTGTCACTGTAGTTACAAACTGCTGTGAGCTGCCATGGGGGAGCTGGGAACTCAAACCAGGTCCTCTGGAAAAGCAGTCAGTGTTCCTAACTGCCAAGCCCTCTCTTCGGCTCCTAAGCACGCATACTTTCTAGCACAATGTCTGCTTTCCTGAGGAGACCCAGGTGACAGCAGGACTCCCAGTAGCAGCTCCGAGGCTGCTCTTTCTTCTGCTAGGAAGCCTGCAACCCCTTAGAACCCATTCATGGTTGCCACACAGGCTTGGGTACATTTGGTTTATGATTTATTATCTAAGGGTATACCGTCATTGCAGATTCTCAGGCAGCATGAGGCCTTCTTGCAAGTGAGAACTTCCGTGTGTGTAAGCATGCATGCACGTATGTGTGTGTACATGTCAGAGTCAGAGGACCACCTTGAGTGTCCTTCCTTAGAGACCACACGTCTTGTTTTTTTTTTGACACAGTCACTTTTTACCCTGTGGTTCTCCTCTTGAGCTGTTCTGACTGGCTAGTGAGATCAAGGAATCCTCCTGCCTCTGCCTCGTCACTGCTGGAGTTGCAAGTGTTTGCTACCACACCTGGCTTTTTCACACGGCTTCTGAGGCTGGAACTCAGGTCCTTGTGTTGTAGAGAAAGCACTTTGCCACTGGAGCCCTCTCCATAGCCCCACAAATGAACTAGAGCATCACTGGTGCACATTCACGTGAAGGAGTAGCCTTGGCAGCTCTGCATCGTACAGCACTGTAAAAGGTTCCTAGGATATTCTTGGCTCAAAGTTTCTGACTTTCTGACTATCTGGCTCTTTTTCTGGATCAAATCACAGAACAGGCTGGTGCCAGCAACATGAAGAGAAAATCTCCTCTAATATGATGCTAATCCCCAGGACAACCTTGTCTGGTGTTGGTTAATAAAGTAGGACTTTTCTCTTATTATGACATTTTTTTCCTCCAGTAGATAATAATGCAACCTTGGTCACTCAGATATTTAACTTCTTCTATTCCCAGATAATAATTCATTGATTTTGGAACCAACACCCAAAGCATTGAAGACAGTCTCCCAGGACTTCAAGGCTGTGCTCTGAAGGTGCCCTGCTCCAGATATAGTTCAGTAACCTGAACAAAACACAGCACGTGCCTTAAAATCTCACTGAAGCAGGCTCCAGATGGAATGACGCAGCTAAGAACTACATACTTGCAAGAAGGATTCGCCAGTCCAGGAAGGGCTTAGACACCCTAGGACCTAAAGTATTCTGTAAGGGGTGGTGTCAAGGTTCAATGTTGGAGTTCAGCCCCAACCTATCGAAGGGTTCCCTGAAGAGGGGAGTGAGGAATTGAGAAATGCTAGATAGAAATATAGATGAAAAAAAAAAAAAGACAGAGATACAGGATAGCTTTGGGAGGGCCCTGGGTCAATACCCAGCAGCCTCTAGTTTAATTCTAATAGGCCTTTTATACATTAGCAAGGGGAGAGGCAAAAGACCTCCCCCTTTCAAGATCAAAGCACAAATGTACAACCAAGTGTAGACCCTTCAAAACACCTAGTAACCACGCCCCATGGCAAAGCATCTTGTGATTAGGCCTTGAAGTATAAGACACCTGGTAACCAGGCCTTTGCACCCTATTATGCAGCCTTGGAGAGCAACATAAACTCTGACTTTCTGGCCCTGAGTCAAACCACAAGCTGGAATCTTTGTGGGCTCCCACAGGGTAGGACCTGAGAACCAGGTCCAGTGCACTGTATTGTGACACATTTATGTGCCACACAAAGACTCAGACATACATCCAATGCTTATGGCCATGTATAGCAATAAGTGACCCAACCCACAGACAGAGCAAACACAGTGACTGGTGGGGGAGGGGCTGAGGGGCTCAGTGGGTAAGGAGGTTGCAGGTAAGCATGAGGGCCTGAGTTCATATCCCTAGGAGCCGCACGAAGCTGGATGCGGTAGTTCATATCTATAATCCCAAATCTCTTAGGCAGAGATGAAGGTGCAGACAAAAGAATCCCCATAATTCCGTGGCTCGGCAGCAGGCATTGCCTCAAGTAAGGTGGAAGGTGGGGACCAACCCCCAAGGCTGCTCTTCCAGTCTCTACAAATAAACGCTCGAAACTCTCTGAGCCCTGAATCAACCCTGTAAGACAACCATTGGGCACACAGGGAAAGAAGCAGCTGCGCAAGTCGACGCTGAGACTGCACATCCAACCTTGCCTTTGTGGGGAGATGGCTGCACTTTTAGCTGCGACAGCCAGCAGGACCTGGGTGCTGACAAGGCGCCTGAGTTGTCCTTTAGAATCTCTGCTCTGCCACCTCCCAGTACTTTACCACTTACCTCAAAGGAGACAAAATAATAGGCTCTTTTGTTTCCAGTACCTATAACGTGCATTTCCAGGTTTGTTTGGGAGCACAGCTGTGAAATCTTTCAGTGCTGAAATAATTCTCTTCCTTCCAATTGTGAAGTGTTCTCTGAGCGATGTAATTGTTCCCCGCTGCAGTTCTGACGGTGGTGGCATGTCAGCACGCCAATCACTTCTTCTTCTTCCAGCTCTGATTGCTCCCTGCTGTGCTCGCGCCCAGAACGAGCCCTTCCAGCTGTTGGAAGATGTCAGCGTATTCATATGCACGACTTCATGCTTCCCATGGAAATTTTCCGAAAGCAAAAGCTGGTCTGCTCTAATTTGTAGAGCTAAAGCTGGGCTTGCATTCGTACTTGTTCGGGGCGAGCCATATATTAAGTACTATAGTTCAAGTGTTGTCTGTGAGTACAGAGTATCATTTTATATTAACTGGAAACTTTGGTATGTCCATTCTGCCCACTTGAGATCTCTTGAAATACTGGATAGTTGGCAGCCACCTGTGCCTCCAGCTCCAAGGAGACTCTGGCGCCTTCTTCTGGCATCTGTGGGTACTGTGTTCACATGCACATACCTACACACAGATGCATGCATACACATAAAGATAAAAATAAATCCTCTTTTTAAAGGAGGATAGAAGAAAAGCTACAACTGAGTATAAAGTATTTATAAATCACACATCCAATGAAGTTTTCATATCTAGAACAAATAATAAATATTTAACAGCAAAAAATAAGTTACTACAACATGATCAACACAATTGATCAGGTGTACCACGAAAGGTGATGATCAATGGCTGATGAGAACACGAACACATGGTGAATTTGCTACATAGTGAGCTCAAAGCCAACCTAGGCTACATGAAACTCTGTCTCAAAGAAGCTAACAAAGAAAACCCATCAGGGACTGGAGAGATGACTCAGTGGTTAAGAGCACTGGATGCTCTTCCAGAGGGCCCAGGTTTGGTTCCCAGCAACCACATGGTGGCTCACAACTGCCGGCAATCCCAGTTCCAGAGGATCCAGCATTCTCTTCTGGCCTCCACAGACACTGCATGCACATGGTGCACGTGTGTACACGCAGGCAAAATACTCATGCAATAAAGTAAAAATCAATAAATCTTTACCAAAAAAGAGAATGTTGGCTGCTTTAATATGACGACTGGAATTCATCTTGCAGCACTCATATCAAGGAGATGTAAAAGGAAAAGAAAAAAAAAAAAAGACTGTAACCACATCACCAAGGGATCTGATGTATCTCTGGCCTCTGTCTGTGGGTGCACATGCAACACACACACACACACACACACACACACACACACACACACCATATATATGTATATACATACATACACTTTAAATACATATATATATATACATACATACACACATACACACACATTCATACTATATATATGTGTATATACATACATACACTTTAAATACATATATATGTACATACATACATACACACATGCACATACACACATACACACACACACACACACACACACACACACACACACACACACACACAATCAGAAGGCTAACATGGAACATAGTGACCAGACCAAGCACATGGTGAGGATGGTGAGATGCTAGATGCTCGTGCACCTGTAGGGCACACAGGATTAACAGAAACTAGTCTCTCAATTTCATTTCAATTTAACCAGGCAGGTGCCATACAACCGTAGGAATCACAGTGAGTCACAGCCTTTTCATTGATACTTGTCAAGCATTGGAAGCAACCCAGATAGCCACAGATGAATAACAGGTGAAATGGATTTGTACATTAAGTACTGCCATTCAGTAATTAAAAAACAAGTGAATAATAAAAACAAGAATTTGAATTGATCTCAGAGGAATTAGACTGAATGGGGGGGGGGTAAATTTCCAAAAGTTAATTATATCATGGTTCCACAACATTCTAGAATATTCTTAAAAGAACAAAGTTATAGTGCTTGCCAGAGTTTTCAGGTGGAAGTGTGGCCTACAGAAAGTATTGAAAGGGAGGCTCATGACGGAAGAACATCCCGTATCTCGATGGTAATAGCACAGGAAGCTATCCATGGACTAACACTGCATGGAACTGAACACACTCCAATGTGTGCTGGAGAGACGGGAAAAATTAAAATAATTCCTGAGGATTACACTGACGTTTGTTTCCTTCTTTTAAAAAATATATTTAAATCTTAAAAAGTGTGTGTGTAATTGTACATCTGTGTGTGGGTATGTACACTTGAATACAGGTGCCCACAGAGGCCAAAAGAGGACACTGGATCCCTTGGAGCAATTGTGAGCCCTGGTGTAAGTGCTGAGGTCCTCTGCAAGAGCAATATGCTCTCTTAAGGTCTCCGTTGTCTCCAGGCCAGTGTTTCCTGCTTTTGGTTCCAATATAGTTATGTAAACTGTTGCCACTGAAGAATCCCAGGTGAAACATCCAGTTTGGGCACTTCCTACCCATCTATCATTATTTCAATATAAAACAAGTCAAAATTTAATGCACCTGCATTAAGATCAACATGTCCCTCTCCTCCTTTAATTATTATTGTCACACACGTGTTCCAGGAGACTCTGCTGAGGGCATCTGAGTTGCTTATGTATTTGCGTTCACAGCCGACCACTTGGGGGCATGGGAAGAGTTGAAGGGGAAGAGAATGGGGTGGAAGTGGTGCAAACATTGTACTCATGCACAAAATTCTCTTAAAAAATGTAAAAAAGACTGCCGGGCAGTGGTGGCGCACGCCTTTAATCCCAGCACTCGGGAGGCAGAGCCAGGTGGATCTCTGTGAGTTCGAGGCCAACTTGGACTACCAAGTGAGTCCCAGGAAAGGTGCAAAAAAAGCTACACAGAGAAATCCTGTCTCAAAAAAAAATGTAAAAAGACATGTGAACTAAGGAAATAAAACAGAAAACACTAACGTAAATCAGCATGTTGATGGGTGTGACTGCTTCTTTCAGACAAAGGCAGAAAGAGCTTCCGTGGGAGAAGGAAAGCCACCTGTCCACACTCGGGAGAGCGAAGCAGGAGCCTCTCTTGCAACCTATGGAAAATGAACACACACAATATGATAAGAGACGTAAATGTAAGGCCAGAACGATTAAGTCAGCAAGGAACATGGGGTGCTCCTGAGAACGGCAGAGCAGAGGAAAACATGGGGTGATCCCGAGAACGGCAAAGCAGAGGAAAACTTGGGGTGCTCCCGAGAACGACCTGGGCAAAGATGTTTGGAAGGGGCACAAAGCATGAGCTGCAAAGGCAGAAGTTGGCAAACGGGCTCACATCCGTCTGAAAACTGCTGATCAAAAAAAGATGCCATTGAAAAGAACACAGGGGAAACTCACGGCTGCTGACTGACGGGCCTTGAGATCCAGAAGACGCAACAGCAACAGAAATAAGACACTGTTTTTAAACATGAGTGAATGCCCTGAACAGACATTAATCTAAGTAAGATACACAAATTAGCATCCTCTTGGCATCCAAGGCCACCATCAAATATGTACATACACACACACACACACACACACACACACACACACACACACATAAATACAAATAATAATAAATCCTTTTTTAAAAAAAATAAGAGCATCTGGAGAGATGGCTCGGTGCCTAGAAGGGCTTGCTGCTCTTCCAGAGGACGTGAGTTTGGTTCCCAGCATCCATGTTGGGTGGTTCACAGCCACCTGTAACTCCAGCTCCAGGGGATCTGACGCCTTCTTCTGGACTCCATGGACACTGCACTCATAGGAACATGCACACTTATGCATGTAATTAAATGCAGTAATAATGACTCTTTTAAAAGACAAAAAAAGAGAAAGAAACTACTCAACATCACTAGCCATCAGGGAAATGCAAACCACACCAAAATCAAGTTTCCTATTTATTATGTCCTATTACCCAGTCAGAATGGTTATTAAAAGACAAATATAAACTCCGCCAAAGACAGAAAGACATGAACTCCCAGAAACTGTGGGTCAGAATATAAATTAGTACATCTGTTATGGAAAACAGCATGAAAATCCCAAAAAGAAAAAAAAAAGATATAACTACTATACAATATAGTAATCTCACTTAGGGAAACCCTCAGAAAGGACCAAGATCTGTTTATTGAAGGGATGTCCGTGTTCACATGTGAACTGCAGTCAACCCAGATGTCCACAGACAGGCTGACAGAACTGTTCATGGACAGGTGGACAGATGAGGAAGACGCTGTCTGTATACACCATGGAATATAACTCAGTGAAGGACTGTCCATGGACAGGTGGACAGGCGGACAGATAAGGAAGACGTCCTTATACACCAGGGAAAATGACTCAGTCAGAACAGTGCGGTTCCTTCATTTGTAGACACTGCAGGGAACTGGAGAAGACTGTCAGAGGAGATAGGTCAGACACAGAGACAGATACAGCATGCCTGCACTTATCTGTGGGATCTGAAGAGATGATTGCAAAGTGATGAGGAGAGAGAGATGACCAGAGCCTGGGGAGAGGTCACAGGGAGGGGGAGGGGTGCAGGGAAGAGGGTTAGCGGGTACCATACTGCAGTAAGAGAAGTAACTTCTAATGTTCCACTAACTCCGGTGGATAACAATTAACGCTATTTAAAAGCAGCCAGCATAGAGGACTTCTTAACACAAAGAAATGGTAACTACCTGAGACAGTGGATGTGCACGTTGCTCGATATGATCACTGTACATTGAATATGTACATTGAAATGGCATAAGCCAGACATGATGACTCACACCTGTAATCCCAGCACATGGGAGGCTCAGGAAGGATTGCTGATAGTTCAAGGCCAGCCTGGGCTATATAGTGAGCCTGTCTCAAAGGAAGATTCAGAGAGAGCAATGAAGAGAGAGTAGAGGAGCTGGAGAGATGGCTCAGTGGTTACAACACTGGCTGCTCTTGCAGAGGATCCGGGTTCATTCCCACATGGCAGCTCACAACTACCTGTAGCTCCAGTCCCAGGGGATCCGATGCTCTTCTGGCCTCTGTGGACACTGCACACAAGTGGTGCACATATGTACATGCAGGCAAAGCACTCATACACATGAAACAAAACTATCTTTTTTAAAAAGGGAGTAGATGTCAGAGGGGAAGAAGAGACCGACTAAGAAAGAAAAGTCACGCTAGCCCATAAGTTACCATGCATCAATTAAATTAAAAAACACATCTTAGACAAAGCTTAACAAAATTAAATTACTTACATGGTTTGTATTCGCACAGCTGCACGGGTGACTCAGTTTCCCCTCAGCCACACCAGCAGCTACTGCTGTCACTGTTTTCATTGAAGACCTTCTGATGTGTTCAATTCTTCTCCCTCTTTTATGGGGAGAGATTTCGATGTCTTCCTATTTCCAAAGTATGCTTTAAACCATTGCCCTCTTTACTACTCTTACAAGTCAAAGCATTTTGGCACCCTAGCGAATATTTTAAGTTTCCCAGGTGAATTTTAAAACACCCAGATTTAAAGACCCTGATTGTAAAAATTCAATACAGCCGTAAGAAATTTCAGTTGATCTATAAGATTGTTCTTTAACAGTTTAAAGGTTTTTAAGAGCTACTTGGCAGGGAGGAAGGGAAAAGGGCAACTTCACACTGAAATAGCATATTGTAACAGCATAAGCTTCACAACAGATTTTAATTCTGTTAACTTGCACTGAGTGCTTGTCATTCAAAAACTCTGGGAACCACAGTGTCTGGGCCAGTTGGTGAAAAAGCTCATACTGTTTGAGACCCTGGGGTATCAAGGTATGTGTGCCTGTGTGTCAATCAAAGGCCAGCTTTGGGTGTTGTTCCTCGGGAGTGGTCTACCTTGCTTTTTGAGACACTAGCCAGAAGCTTGCCCAGTAGGCCTGGCTGGCGGGCCAGTGAACTCCAGAGACCCTCCTGCCTCTGCCTTCTCAGCGCCGAGATTACAAGCATGAGCCGCCATCCCTAACATTTTTTATGGGATCTCTGTAGAATTGAACCCAGGTCCTCATGCCTGTGTGTTCTGTTAGTTACTCTCACTTGTCAACTTGACATAACCTAGAATCACCTGGAAAGAGTCTTAGTGGGGAATTATCTAGTTTAGGTTGGCCTGTGGGCATGTCTGTAGGGGATTATCTTGATGGTTCATTGATGCAGGCAGACTCAGCCCACTGTGGGTGGCACCATTCCTTACGCTGAGCCCTGAACTATATAAGAGTGAAGCAAGCTAGCAAATATGAGTTGATTCTTTTTGCTCTTGACTATGGGTGTGATATGACTGGCAGCTTGAGCTCCTGACTTGAAATTCCCCAAAACTGTAACTTGGAGTTATGAGCCAAATAAGCCCTTTTCTGCCCTGGGTTGCTTCTTACCAGGATACTTGTTACAGCAACAGAAACAAAATTGGAACATGTGTCAAAGGACTTCACCAACTGAGCTCCCTTCTCGGGACATGATAATCCACTGCTTTGTTTAAGAGCCTGGATTTTGAGGTGCTCCTGGTAAAAAAGGGTTCCATCTATAACGACTAAAGAAAAGAGAAATAAGCTCACACCTGCTGACACTGTCCACTCCATACTGTTGGCAAGATGGGTTTGGAACATCTTGTGCTTTGTGAACTGATGAAAGCACCATTGGTCTCCTTCCCCGCTCTGGTTAGTGAGCTCTGCTAGGGCACATGATATATTCAGGAGAATGATGCTAAGCACAGCTTTCTCATCTCTGACTGTGAACCTACCCGTAGCAGCTACTCCAGGCCTGAGAGCATGCTCACACAGAATGGCTTGTGCTCCCTCCTCCCCTGAACTTGACAACTCTGATGTTCATCCTTGCCTGTCTTCAGTTAGACTACAAAGACATGGAGAAGTCTGAAGTATTTGTCAACACACAGGCACTTGGTGAAGATGGCTTCCGGTAATTAAAGATGTCACACAGCCTAGGTACTAGTAAAGATGGGGAAACCATGCCTATTATTTTAAAGATGAACATGACAGGCTTCAGCTGGCAATCCTAGGAACTCAGATACAATCACATCCTAAGAACATCAGACTGCCTGAGGGGGGAACAGGGGAGAGAATGCTGGGATGGGGAACATCAGACTGCCTGAAGGAAGAAATGGGTGTGAGAACACCCCGGGGGTGGGGGGTGGGGGTGGGGTGAGGTAAGGAGGTGCCTTTCTTCTAGAAAAAGGCAAGTGAATCTCCAAGCTGACTCCTTCCTGCTGCTTATTGAAATTCAAAACTGAGAAGAGTAAGTCACTGAGCCATGATGAAGAAGAGTTAATGCAGGCAAATACCCACACTCAACTCCGCAATGCTGGTGGGAATGAGCTCATGTAATATTGACGCCAAGGTCGTGGAGTACCTGTGGCTACAGCAGTCTGCTCTGCCAACAAGACCCAAATCCAGGGCCCTCATTAGTCTCGCTTCCATGAATAAGCAATTGTCTGGCCTGGTCTCAGTTCAGCTAGGTGGGGCTTGGTACCGAGAAGAAATGCTCCCGTTGGAGACCACCATTGCTCTCTCCATCGGCCGCAGGCTTCTGTTGCTGCTTTAAACCCTGGAGCCACTTGGCCCTCCCTAAATTAAGTTGTTCAGTGTGGTTCCAACGGGTGCCCATGAAGAATCCAGCATTTTCTGGAAAGTGGCTGACTAATGAAGTTTGAGTCAACCGTAACCTCTCCATGGCTTGTGGGGTACATGATATACATTATAGTGATTTTCAGAGTCAGTCTAGAGCTCTTGGCAAATGTGCTGTTTATGAGAAAAGGAATTATAATTGTATAGACTGCTTTTCTTAGCCACTCTGTGAGTCAGGCACACCGACTGTATTAGTCAGTTTTCTGTTACCATAACTGAAAGGCTGAGGCTGAGTGCTTTATCCAGAAAAGAGGTTTATTCAGCTCACCATTCTAGATACTCAAGGGTCTGGTGTGGTGAGGCCCATGAGGGACAATCTGCCAACAGGAAGAGGGAGGTAGGAAGCCAGAGAGGGGAAGCCTGTTCTTGCTCATTTTCACCACAACTCTTTATAAGAACAAATGCAAGATCCCTGTCCCAGTGCGCTTCTTGGTTGATGTGGTAAAACACTGACTAAAACCAGCTCAAGGGAGGAAGGGTCTATCTCAGTTTCACTTTCCAGTGCACCACTGAGGAAAGCCAGGGCAGGAATCTGGCAGCAGGAACTGAAGAAGAGGCCAGGGAGGAACAGTGTGTGTCCACTGGCTTGCTCCTCTGACTTGCTTCCTTTCTTATGCAGAGCAGAACCACATGCCTGGGATTGACACTACCCACAGTAAGTCTGACCCTCCCACATCAATCAGCCATCAAGAAAATGTCCCACAGACATGGCCACAGGCCAATCTGATGGATCCAAGTCTTCAACTGAGATTTCTTCCTCTCAGATACCGTCACTGTCTCATGAGAAGTACCTGGGTAGTTGCCAGGGCAGGGCTCCCCCTAACTGTAAACCTCCCACTGGACTTCAGAGGCCCTCTCAGCATCACCACACTGGTACTGAGCCTCAGTGAACCTTTTACGGACACACCCAAACACATCCAAACCAAGCATCCATTTTCTTCCATCTGGGTCCCCTCGACCTAGTTCCTGTTCCGCTCCAAACTCTCTCCCTCCGAGATCTCAAGGCTCCTGCAGTGCAAGCCCGTGTCTCCAGGCTGTGCTGTCCCTCTCAGCAGCCTTAGATCCTCTTCTTAGTTATGTCCTGGAGTCTAGGACCCTTTTAACCCTGCAGGTGACGTTGATGGAACTTAGTTGGATCTGTAAGAGCTACTGTATCTTAGGATGTTGCTTGAGAAACTTGTGCCTCAGATAGAACCAATTTCCGCTCTGATGAGTATCTTCCCAGGAGTAATGCGAGGGAGTAAATCAACTGTGCCAAGCATCTTATTTGTAGGATCCTGCTAAGCCAGCTCGAGTCTCTTCTGGTACTCTGTCTCTGTGGCTGCTTACACATTATGGCTGCATTCTGCTTCCAGGGCACAGTGTCACGCCTAGGAGGACAGCGGATGACATTCCAGCCTGATATTGTCAATACTTCCCTGTCTCTATCAGATGGCCTGAAACCTTCGAGCAGTGTCTGCAGAGAGAAAGAGAGACAGAGACAGAGACAGAGACGGAAAGACAGGGGTAGCTTCGAGTTCCAGAAGTTTTCTAGCAATTGATTCTGGCTGCATCATGAGTCCATTTGTTATTGGCAAGGGATCCCAGGTCTCTTGCCTCGGTGAGGCAAATATGTCTCCAATGTTCTCAGCAGGACTGAGTCCGATTAGCTGAACTCAAACAAGCAGCAGACAATTGGGCCAGCACCCAGAGCATTCCTGCAAGCTCTATCACTCAAAATGCTTTCTGAAGTGAAATGAGGAACTCCAGCGCCCATGTGTGAAGGCAGTCTATGTGAGCCAACTGGTTGTCCTGTCTTCCTCTTGACGAGTCTCTTCAGAAACAAGGAGTCCATTGCTGTAGCCACAATAGCAACAGCAATAGCAATAGCTGGATTTTTTTGTAGAGGAACATGGTTCTGTTTGAAATATAAGGACTAGAATCCCATAACAGAGGCAGGACCACATCTGAAGGCCCCACCAGAGTCCCCATTCTCAGGGATGAGAGGAGCTGAACTAAATCTATAATCAAAGAAAACCGAATTCTCATGTCCTGGACGACAATCTAAGTCATGGGCAGCCTTTCTTCTCAGCAGGGGCGTCTCTGCCACACCTCTCTGTAAATCATGCTGCCTTCTGCACCAACCTCTCTGTAAATCATGCTGCCTTCTGCACCACTCCTGACTGTTTGTGAAAGTCCCTTGCAAAGTCTATACTCTCTCTGTAGCTGGAGTTTTCTCTCCAGGTCCCGCCAAGGCCCGGCAGTCCGACAGCCCACTTATAAAATAAACACACAGATGCGTATATTATTTACAAACTGTATGGCCATGGCAGGCTTCTTGTTATCTAGTTCTTATATCTTAAATTAACCCATTTCTATTAGTCTATAAGTTGCCACGTGGCTTGTGGCTTACCGGTACATCTCGCTTTCCATGGCGGCGGCTGGCAGTGTCTCTCTCTGCCTTCCTGTTCTCTCAATTCTCCTCTCTGTTAGTTCCGCCTATACTTCCTGCCTGGCTACTGGCCAGTCAGTGTTTTATTTATCAATCAATCATCCACAGCATCTCTTCTATGTTCTGACCCTATTCCCCTGGTGTCTGAAGGGTGTGTGTGTGTGTGTATGTGTGTGTGTGTGTGTGTGTGTGTGTGCGCGCGCGCGCATGTGTGTGCTCGTGCCTCACAGAAACCTTCTGCTGTGAAGTTCCCAATGAGGAAAAGCCACACCTGTGTTACACATTCCACAAGCTGACTTGTTTAAATTTACTGATGGTGGAATGCTGGAGTGTTACCAGTTGGGAAACAACTTATCTCAGGCTGTCTTTAGCTCCCTTAATACCCACTTATTACCCACTTCTGAGCAGCCTAGCATGTTTGTGACGATGAGGGAAAAACCCTTTGGAATGAACAAACCCAGCTTCCCCCATCTCAAAGGCTAAGAGTGTCAGATAGCATCTGAGCCTCATGGCAGAGAGTTCCTCACCTTGATTTAATCTACCTACTCGATATTCCTACCAGTGTTTTCTTCCAATACATTTATGTGTGTTCACGTGTATATATGTGTGTGTGTATGTGCATGTGTGCACATATGCACAGGTATCAGAAGACAATAGTGAGGAATCACTTTTCCCCTTCCACCGTGAATCCCAGTGATCAAACACAAACTTAGATTCTCAGGCTTGACAGCAAGCCACCTCTGAACCACCCCGCTGGCCTTACCAGTTTGCTTTTAATGCACCTTGATTTATGACTTTCTTTGTTCTGTTACTATAAAAACTTGGTGAAACTTACCACATTGGAACATGGTATTTAGAGTCACATGAGTCTGTGCTCCCGAGCCACGGTTGCTCATATTTGGTTCCAGAATAAACTATCTCTTATTCCGGAGGTGACAACTGTGTTTTTGCATTTATCCTGATGTACGGAGAATTGGCAAGAATGGAAACTTACTATCAGTGCACAGTTAAGAATGAAGCCATGTGGTAATGTCTACCCAAACCACATGCTGTAAACACAAGTCCACTTAGGAGTGTTCACTAAGGATGTGTGTGCTCTGGAATGATGGGGAGGAGGGTAATTAATCATATCGGAAAGACCGGAAGAAGTAACATCTGCAAGGGACAGGTTAAATTACAGCACGTTCACACAACAAAAGGCCAGAGGAAGAAAACAGTCACTGGAGGCACTTGAGATTTTGAAGGCACGTTCAGGAAGGGGGTGTTAGAACAAAAGTAAAAAGCAGGATGTCATTACAGTTAGCTTGGGGCTGGGGAGACAGCTCAGTGGGCAACCCTTGAGGATCTGGCTTTGGACCCCCAGCACCCAGGCCAATCATTATCTCTGTACCCCCACAACTTGCAGGTGGAGGCAGGCAGATCTTGGGACTTGCTGGCCAGCAATCTACTGAAAACAGCAAGCTCCTGGGTCAGAGAGAGACACTGTCTCTAAAGAAATAAATAAAGAAGGCTGAGAGATGCTCAGCGGTTAAGGGCACAGGCTGCCCTTGCCGAAGACCTGAGTTTGCTTCCTGTCTACCTGCCTGTAACTCCAGCTCCAGGGGATCTGACACCCTCTTTTGGTGTCCATGGGCACTAGTACACATGTGACACACACTCATAGACTGATGCGCGTGCACACAAACATAAGGAAAAATAAAATCAATCCAAAAACAAAAGAAAAACTAACTGGAAAGTAATTGAAGAAGGAACTCAACATTGACCTCTGGTGTCTACGTGCACACACAGGTGAGTGCAGCAGCATGCACATTCACATCCATGGGCCCATACACACGAATTCAGCACAACACACACACACACACACACACACACACACACACACACACACACATTTTAAAGCAAACACGAGGGCAGTTAAGAAAATGCTTTATTTTTGCTTGCTTGCTGCAGAGATTTTACACCTACAGAAATAAAACTGAACACAGATGCCCTTCAGGGTCAGAAACAGATTGTCAGGAGGGTTTTCATTCACACGTTCGGTTCTGTTTTTAATAGTGAATTACCCATTCAAAGTCTTAATTTCTTAATAATACATTTATTTCTTCCAAAAGAAATAATTCAAGTTAGATTGAGACATGGCTGTCACACTGAACCTGATGCATATTGGCAGGCTTTGAATCAAGTGGTGACTTCCTGGATGTGCGACTGAATGTCAGCTTGGAATTTCTGCTCAGACCAGCGCGGCTAGTGCAGATGTTGGCTCCCCCTCCCCCACTGCTGCTCAGAAGTCAACAAGAAACCACAGAAGCTTCCCAGCTTCTCTTCCAGCTGCCCAGCTTCTCTTCCAGCCGCCCAGCTTCTCTGCCAGCTGACTCCCTCCCTCATCGCTCACCCTGCTGACTTGGGCTGTTCTGAAGACCCTGAGAATTCCAACCTTGCCCTCCCTGAGATTGAGCGGGAGCAGCTGGAGCTCTAAGCGACTGCCCAGAGCTGTTCTACTCAAGGTTATTTCTGCCCACCCAGGTTCAGGCTTTGTGTTTAAGTATCTTTCCTCCATCTCTCTCTGGTTTCTGTTGAGTCTAAAAGTACAAAAGAGAGAATAAGTGTTTTGAGATACAAATTCCTGGGCACTCTTTTTCAGAAAGCTGACTGGGGAATTCAGTTATGTAGTGACACCTATTAGAAATAAGTACAAGCTATAAACCTATGGATAAGTGATTCCTATGGCTCTAATTAAATGCTAGTTATTTATGAGTACAACTCTTTGACCTTGGAATCACTATGGACAGTTCTTGGCTCAACCTTGTGCTGAGCCTTTCCCAGAAATGAGTATTGTGGACTTCGGAGGTGGAAGATGTGTGTCCATGTATGAGGGGACCAACGTGGGTGCTGAGATGAAAACTATGGTCCTCTGGAAGAGAAGCTAGTGTTCTTAACACTTGAGTCATCTCTCCAGCCCCCTTGTGTATGTACATGTTCATGTATATAGGTACATGTGTGTGTGCAGGTTCAATGTGCCTTTGTGTCTGTAGGCCAAAAGACAACCTTAGCTGTTGACCCTCTGGGTCCATCCATGGTGTGTGTGTGTGTGTGTGTGTGTGTGTGTGTGTGTGTGTGTTCATGTGTGCTCATAAAGGCATGTACATGCAGGGGAGGGGTGCATGTGTGCCACAGTGCTCAGATGAAGGTCAGAAGGTATCTTCAGGTGCTCACTTTCCACCTTGTTTGAACCAGGGTCTCCTTGTTGTGTGCTTCTCTAAGCTAGCTGACCCTCAAGTTTCTGAAGAGTCTCCTGTCTCCACCCTCATCTCACAATAGGGACCCTGAAATTACAGGCACACCCTACTGTGTCTGGCCTTACATGGGTTCAAGAGATTTGAACTCAGGTCCTCCAATTGCTTGCAGGGCAATTGCTTTACCTACAGAGGCATCTGCCAGTCTGAAAATGGCTGCACTTGCCTTAACATAAAGGAACTTACATTGGACAATGGATCTACTCATCCCATTCTCCCATGTCACGAACCTCACTGAGACTCTAGAACCGTGTATGTGTGGACAGAACCCACAGACTCTGAAGCATGCGGACATGTACAAACACTGTAAATTTGGGGGCCAGAGAGATGGCTCAAAGTGCTGGCTGTTCTTGGGAGGACCTGGGTTCAGCTCCCAGCACCCACATGTTGACTTAACCACCTGCACCTCCAACTCCAGGGCATCCAATGCTCTCTTCTGACTTCTTTGGGCACTGCACACGTGTGGTACACAGACACATATGCAGGAAAAACACTCATAAGTAAGAAATAAACAAACTTTTAAAAGAAAACAAATGCTGTGAATCTGTCTAGAATTTTGCCCAGGCATTTAAGACCATCGTGTGCACATAGACTGAAAATACTATCAAAGAAATGATAATGAGAAACTTTGGTCCTTCCAAGAAATATTCTGGATATTTTTTGGTGAGCTCCTGCACCACTTTTTTAAAAATCTTATCCTTAGGACTTAGAGTTTTATTGCAGAGGCTTCAGGTACAACTGCCTCAGCCTAGATTAGGAAGCTTGGTGGCTTCCGAATGCACCACGCTGCTGGCTTGCTCTTCAGTGTGGGGCTCCTGGTGCAGGCATGAGCATTATCTCTCATTTCCTGGGTTTAGTGAGAGACTGGAGCCAGCAAGTTGAGCCTTAAGTTTTTATTGAGGTGAGTAGATGAAGGGCCCTGACACTGGTCACTGAACTGAGTCTAGCTTGTAATGAGATTGTTGACGGGAGTCAACCTGCTGGACAGAGACGCAACCAAGTAGTTGGGTACTAGGGGCAGTACTGGGCTTCCATGTCTCCAGTCTAGCAGACAAGAAGGCAGAGCATATGGATGCCTCCCCCATGAGAATGCTGAGTCCCTTCTGAGGGCTGAGAATGATTGACAGCTGGGCTCCCATAAAGAGACAGGCTTTGAGGTGAAGTAGGAAAAAAGATGTCTAGACTGAATTAGGATATCAAAGACATACCCTGCTGTAAATTAGCTTGACTTCTGAGAAGCAATTTTCACAGAAATACACCTGTAAGAGAATGGCTGGGCATCCTGGTCAAGCATGACGCTGGGAGCAAATCGCTTTTAGTGGAATATAAGTTCCCAAGGTCAGCTTTTCTGGACTCACTGCACATGTATGAGGGCACCGCTCTCAGGCACAGTCAGAGCAAGCGCCGTGGCTGAGGCCAAAGGAAGTCTTCATGTACGCTGATCCGACATCTCACAAATGCACAGATGTGAGCTCTGCCTTGGTGACTTCCTGCAGATGAGATGGAAGACTCCATTGTGGGGGTTGCCTGTGGCTGACTCCTCGCTGGGCTGCAGAATGCCGGATTCCTCTAAATATTTCACAGGGTAGCTGTTAGGCAAAGGGAGAATGCCTTAGAGGGGCCTATTACTTTCAGTGTTCTGCTCCTAGAGCCATTCAGAATTCCGAGAGCAATGGATCCTGGAAGTCATTGGGTTCTGACTACACCTGCTGGTCCTCATCTCCTGTCTGCCTCAGCCACTCCACTCTCCAGCCCTGCCACCCTCGGCTCCTGTGACTGCTTTCCAGCCAGCAATACTAGCTTTTTGTCACATCCCAAGCTCAGAGCTGTGGACTCCAAACCAGCTACAGGGATTCTGGCTTGAAACCATGAGCATCTTTGCAGGAGAGACTAAATCTACCCTAGGCACACCAAGGCAATCTCCTTTGTGCTGCCCTTTCCAGATGCAGCTCACCCAGCGGTGGTAAAGCAGGGGAAGGAGAGACAGGGAAATGACCGAGTTGGAAAGCTGAGGACCAAGGGATAGCTGTTGATGTCACAGTGCAGAGTTCTGATTTAGAAGCAAGAGGGAGTGGCTGCAGCTCTTAGCAACCACCCGTGATTTTCTTAAAAGACTGTTCATAAACAGATGCACAGAAAGCTGCAAGGACCATCTGGACTTCCTGTGTCCTTTCCCTATTTTCTGCTAATGGCCACCTCTTCCAAGCCTGTAAGACAGTTTGGAATCTAGAAAACATCCAGGCACATGGTGTGAATAACTTTATAGCATTTATCACAAGCATAGATCAGTGAGAAAGTTAGTCCAGATGTGAGTGATTTCACCCCCAAGAAGTTCACACTCCTCTTCCCCACCACCATCATTACCACATCCCTTGCCCCTGGCAACCGCTAATTTTCTCTGTGCCTCTATAATTTTGTCGTTATGGAAATGCAATCATATAATATGTGACCTTTTGAGGTTGGCTTTTTATGTATCTCAATTCTATTTGCTGAAAATTTGTTAAGAATTTTTATATTGCTCACCACCTCCTCCCTTTCTCTCAGTCACCAACTCCCAAGGCATTCCCCAGGAACCCTCTGGCCAGGGAAACAGATAGGCCAGGGAAGCAGGTAAGTGAGCCTCAGACCTTCACTCTCCCTCCTCCCCTCCAAATCCAATCCCTCAGTCTCATCTCCAGCTCTGTAGCACACTACCTGCTGTGGCCTCTCTTCCCTCTTTGCCCCCATTCCCAGAAGACTAAGCAGGTCCTGGTGGACTGCCGTGGACTCCCTCAGCCCTCCCTTCTAGCCCACCTCCATTCCTAAGTGTCATCTTCCCATCAAGAAACACATTCTACCTGGAAAACCCAGTGGCCACACCTGGCAGGATCTTAGGAGCATTCCCTACCAGGCGACCCTCAGCCACCAAACTCTCCTAAAACTCAGAAAGAGCAACAGAAATCAAGGGACAGAACATTCACCCAGCAAAGACATGACCAGATATTAGCACCTAGAATTACAACCATCCAAAACCCAGATGCCTAGACATCAGCATAAAAACACAGTAACAGCTGGGACAATACGTCTCCACTAGAGCCCAGCAACCCTATTAAATTAGGACGTGAGAAATGCAACCCAGCTGAAGCACAAGGCAGGGACTTCAAAATAGCCTTTGTGAACATGTTAGAGGTCCTTAGAGAGGAAATGAATAAGTCTACTAACAAATCTACTAAGACAAACAGCAAGACGAAATAGAGAACAGTTCAAGACCTGCCAGTGGAAATAGAATCAATTAAAAAAACTGAGGGAAAAGTGAAGATTAAAACTAGGAACTTGAGCAGGAATCCCAGAGGGAAGCCTCACCAATAGAATACAAGAGATGGAAGAGAGAATCCTGGGCATTGAAGACAAGACATAAAAAATGGATACTTTACTCAAAGAAAATGTGAAATCCAAAAGAACCCAGGAACAAAACATCAAGGAAATCTGGGACACTGGAAAAAGACCAAATCTACAAATAGTAGGAATAAAGGAAGGAGAAGAAACCAAAGGCAAAGAAAATCTATTTAACAAAATCATAGAGGAAAATTTCCCTAACCTAAAGAAGGAGATGCCTATCAAGGTACAGGAAACATACAGAACACCAAAGAGACTGGGCTAGAAAAGAAATTGCTCATGGCTCAGGATAATCAAAACACTAAGTGTATAGAACAAAGAAAGAATATTAAAAGCCGAAAGGAAAAAGGATCAAATAATGTATAAAGGCAGACCTACTAGAATTACACCTGACTTCTCAAGGGAGACTCTAAAAGCAGCAGGGCCTGGACACATGTTCTACAAACTCTAAGAGACCACAGATGCCGACTCAGTCTGCTAAACCCAGAAAAACTTTCAGTCACAACATATGGAGAAAGAAGGGCATTTCATGATAAAATCAAATTTAAGCAATATCTACCTACAAACCCAGCCCTGCAGAAGGTGCTAGAAGGAAAGGTGCAGCTGAAGAGGCTAACCACACATAAGAAACATAAGGAATAAATAACAACAGATCAGCACAACAACAACAACAAAAGAAACCCTACACCACAGCAAAATAACAGGAATCAACAAACACTCTTCATTTATAACTCTCGACATCAATGGTCTGAATTTCCCAATTTAAAAAAAAAAAAAAACAACACTAACAGAATAGATTCAAAAACAGGATGCATTCTTCTGCTGCATCCAAGAAACACACCTTAACATCAAGGATGGACATTACGTCAGGTTAAAAGGTTAGAAAAATGTATTCCGAGCAAAAGGACCTAAGAAGCAAGCTGGTGTAGCCATTTTAATATCTGTCAAAATAGACTTCAAACCAAAACTAATCAGAAGAGATGGGGAAGGACACTACACACTCAAAGAAAAAATCCATGAAGAAGATATTGCAATTCTTAACATCTGTGCACCAAACACAAGAGCACAAGCTTGTAAAAGAAACACTACTACAGGTTAAATCTCATATTGACCCTTACACACTGATAGTGGGAGACTTCAATACCGCACTCTCACCAGTGGACAGGTCATCAGATAAAAACTAAAAACTAAACAGAGAAATGCTGGACCTAACAGAGGTTATAAACCAAATGGACCTAACATATATTTACAGAACATAACCCAAAAGAATACACCTTCTTCTCTGCACCTCATGGAACTTTCTCCAAAACTAACCACATACTTGGACACAAAACAAGTCTCAACAGATACAAGAAAATTGAAATAACACCCTCCATCCTATCTGATACCATGGATTAAACTGGATATCAATAGCAACAGAAACAACAGAAAGTCTACAAACTCATGGAAACTGAGTAACTCACTCTGGAGTGAAGAACAGGTCAGGGAAGAAATTGAAAACCTTCAAGGAATGGTTGAGAATGAACACACAACATTCCAAAACTGTGGGACACATGAAGGTGGTGCTAAGAGGTTCAGAGCACTAAGTGACCACATTAACAAAACAAAAACAGGCGCCATGCCATGCAGCTGGTGGGGGCAGGGCTCAACCACACACTGCCTGCCCAGTGCCTCTGGTGCAGGACCCTCAGACACTGTCATGTTAAGTGAGCAAAGGGTGGGGAGGTGGAAAGGAAGAACAGTGGTTCATGGGCTGGAAAGAGAGGCAGATCTGAAGCAGTGAGTGTGGTGAGGAACAGGCTAGTGTGAATGGCCTTCTTGCCACCCGAGTCCAAGGTGATGTCCAAGCCTCAGCTATTGCCAAGGGCCAACTTGGTCTGAGGCCATGAAGCAGCTAAGGGGCATTAGTTGATGTCTGTGGTTCCCATTGCCACTGAGGGCCATACAGAGGCCTGTAGTCTGGACCACCACCTGGGGACGTGTTGGTGTCCGAGGGACATGCTGCTGCCAAGGGGCATGCCAATCTGAGTGGCCCACACTGACACCCAGGGCCATGATGACATCCGGGCCTGGGCTGCTGCCTAAGATCATGTCTGGGCCCATGGTCCTATCACAGCTGGAGTCTATGTTGATGTCCAGTGGCCCATGGCAAAGGCCACATGGATGCCCACCCAGGGTCTAGGCCACAACCTGTGACCATGTTGATGTTCAAGGGCTGTGCTGCTGTCACCAAGGCCATGAAGTGGGTAACACTGTTACCTAGGGCCATGGTGTCATCAGGGCCAAGGCTGCTACTGAGGGCCATGTCTGGATCCATGGCCCTACCTCAGCCAGTCTGTTGATGTCTATAGCTCCCAATACCATTGAAGGCCAACAAAGGCCAAACAAAAAGGGAACTACAACCCATAAGAGCAACATCAAGCTAGAAACACATTCTAAATGTTCACACCATAGGTATATGGTGATATTTTCTTTTGTACCAAAATGTTATTTGTATGTTAATAAATAAAGTTGCCTGGGGGTCAGAGCTATTAGCAAGCCATAGGAAAGCAGGGCAGTGGTGGTGTACACTTGTGATCACAGCACTTGGTAGACAGAGCTAGGTAAGTCTCTGTGTGTTCAGGTATACAGCCAGCATTGGATACACATGCCTTTAATCTCAATACCAACCATAGAACACTTGGAGGTCTATACAGACAGGCCGTGATGAGGCAGTCCTGTGGTTGGGTTTACAACCAATGAGAAGGCAAAACAGAGACTATATAAAGACTTTAACACAGGAAGTACCTCCTCCTTCGGAGAGGTAGGACCGCTGCAGGAGGAAGGGTAAGGTCTTAGCTCTTAGCTCTGACCTCTTGGCTTTCTTCTTTGCATTGGTTCTGTGTTTCTTATTTATAAGACGGTTGGTTACATCTACATAGGTAATTGGCAAATTACAGAGATTAATAACTGTCCTGTCCTAAAGAGTCTAACTCTTGTATCTAATATGCCTTTAGCTAAGATATGAGAGGATTGTAACTATAACTATCTAATCTTCAATCCCATCCAAGACCTGAGAAGGAAAATAATATTACCTGAGCAAGCAAGCAACTCCTGAAAAATGTAAAAAGTGACAGAAACAGCTGGCTGCCTGGGTAGTCACCCAATGTTTCTCTGCAATGTTAAGGCATCCAACTTTGACTATAGGCCTAGAATATCTGACAGACAATTTTCAGAAACAGGAAAATTTGTAAGACTGTCCTACCTTGGCTTGGCAAGGTTTAGCAGTCACTTTTCCTTGTGTCCTGCTTGTCCAGATTGGTTGATAAGCTATCACTTTTCCTTATTAAGAAGTCTCTCCTGTTTAAATCAAATCTTTATTAATTTTGATATGCCTCATATATAAATATATGATGATTCCTATTCCTGAATATTTCCTGTAATTGTATAAATAAAGAAGTTAATTGTTTCATCAGTAATAAATTCAGTTGTTTGAATATGTAAAATAACTCTTCCTACATATTGAGAGTCAGTAACTATATTGAAAGATACTGTAAAATCCATTAGTAACACAAGAACAGCATACAATTCTGACTTTTACACAGAATCATAAGGGCTTTGAACCACTTTGCTTAAGTTTCCTGATTTATATCCCACCTTTTCTGATTTATTGCTAGTGTAGAATGTAGGGGCTCCAGAGATTAGTGTTTCCCATATGATGTGAGGAAGTACCCAACTGGTTCTTTTTATGAATTGAGGTCTCTTGCTTTTGGGATATATGTTGTTAATCTCTCCCAAAAAAATTATTGCAAGCTCTTTGCCAATATTCAATTCCTGCCCATAAAGAGGAGATTTCTTCATTAGTTAAAGGTACTACAATTTCTGCTGGGTCCATTCCTGTCAATTAATAAAGTCTTAATTTTCCTTTTAGAATTAAATCAGAAAACTTTTCCACATATGTTTTTAATTTCTTACTTTATTTATGTGGTAAAAATATCCATTCCATGATAATATCTTCCCTCTGCATTAAAAATCCCTGTAGGGGAATGCTTGGAGGGTAATATAACCAGAATGCAATCAAGCTTCAGATCCACATGATCCACATGTGCATTCTGTAATTTCTTTTCCACCAAAACCAATTCTCTCTCAGCTTCAGCTGATAATTCTCTTGGATGATTTAAGTCCTTGTCACCATTTAAGGTTTGGAACAGATTACTCAGTTCATCATTTTTCATCCCAATAGTGGGCCGTAGATTGGAAATGTCTCCTAGCAATCTTTGAAAGTTGTTAAGAGTTTGCAATCAATCTCTCCTGGGGTCAAATTTTTGGAAACCTATTTTATATCCTAAGTAATTGATAGAATCTCCTCTTTGTATTTTTCAGAAGCAATTTGTAATCCCCAGTGAGGCAAAACTTTCTTTGCCTCTTCAAACATTTTTTTCTAAAGTATCTACATGTGAATCAGATAATAAGATATCATCCATATAATGGTAAGTTATAGATTGTGGAAACTGTACACAAATTAGTTCCAACAGTTTTTGCACAAAATATTGGCATAGGTTGGGGCTATTTAACATTCCCTGTGGAAGAACCTTCCATTGATATCTTTTAACAGGCTGAGAATTATAAGTAGGCACTGTAAAGGCAAATTTTTCCTTATCCTTTTCTTGTAGAGGTATAGTGAAGAAACAGTCTTTTCAGTCAATAACTATAAAAGGCTACTCTTGCCGGGCGTTGGCGGCGCACGCCTTTAATCCCAGCACTTGGGAGGCAGAGGCAGGTGGATCTCTGTGAGTTCGAGGCCAGCCTGGTCTCCAAAGCGAGTTCCAGGAAAGGCGCAAAGCTACACAGAGAAACCCTGTCTCAAAAAACCAAAAAAAAAAAAAGGCTACTCTTTAGGTAACAGAGAAGGCAAAGGCACTCCATGCTGTAGAGAGCTCATCGGCTGAATTATTTTATTTATGGCTCTCAGATCTGTCAGCATTCTCCATTTTCCAGATTTTTTTAATAACAATAACAGGAGAATTCCAAGGACTGGTTTATTCTCCAATATGTTGAGCATTTAGCTGCTCCTGAACCAGCTGTTCTAAGGCCTGTAGTTTCTCTGATGTCATAGGCCACTGCCTAACCCAGACAGGTTTTTCAGTTAACCATTTCAAGAATAAGGCCATTGGTATCTCTGAGAGATCAACAGCTTTGTGCCTTGTTTTTGTACAGCCTGGATGTTTGGTAACTGTTTTTTATAGTGCCTTATAATATTCTTCCCAGAAACATGAGTTGGTTTTTGGTCTGTTTCTGATATTAGAGGAATATTAATCTGGGCATTCTATTGCTGCAACAGATCATGACTCCATAGATTCACTGCTACATTAGCCACATATGGCCTCAGCCTTCCTCTCTGTCCTTCTGGCCCTATATATGCAACCTGTCTTGTACTTTGTTTCACCTGAGATAGAGTTCCAATCCCTAAGAACTGAACATCTACCTCCTGAAGAGGCCAGTTTGGATGCCATGATTCTGGTGTAATTTTAGTCACATCTGCCCCTGTGTCCAATAGACCTTCAGTTACAATGCCATTTATATGTACCCTAATCTTTGGTCTCTGATCTTTGATTATTTATAGAAGTCTGCCAAAATATTTGTTTTATGTTTTTTCCTGGAATTTTTGATTCATCTTCCAAATTTGTTCTATCATCCAGAGCTGTATGGTTTTTTACAATAGGCACTGGGTCTTCTAATTGGTCTGTAGAGGAGTTTCCTCCATAGTGATTGGGAAATACTGGACCACATTTGACATGGGGGTCTGTGAGAGACCCCTCAAGGAGTTTCACAATGGTAAAGGGTTGCCTTGTTTGTTTCCTATTGATCTGCATTTATTGGTCCAATCTCTGCCTTTGTTGCATCTTCTGCATAATCCAGAAGGTTGGGGCCTTCTGTTTGGGTCATTCCTAGAAGAAACACTGTTTCTAGGAATGCCCTGTCTGTAATTTCTTCTTAGATGGCCTGGTTTACCACAATTAAAACATTTGACGTTTTGATGTCTCTTTGGGCCTTTGGAAATCGCCTCTCCTATCCAAGTCTCATCACTATAGTTAAGAGACTCAATATTGACTATGTGTTGGATCCATTCTTCTATGGGTGCCGATCTGACCTATAAAGGCACAATTATCTTTGCATTCTAAATTAGCATTTTCAAAAGCTGAGGATTCAACTAGTACTTGTCTGACTTCTGGATCTGATATCATTTTATTTACAGCATTAGTTAATCTTTACAAAAAGTCAGTGAAGGGTTCTTTTGAACCTTGTATAACTTCTATAAATAGCTCAGTTCTTTTTCCTGACACTTGAAACTTATCCCAAACATTTAAGGCTGCGATATGGCAAAGAGACAAGGTGTGTTCATCAAATGTAGCCTGATTATTTACATCAACATAATGGCCCTCGCCAAATATTTGATCTTGGGAAATCTCAAAACTTCTAATCTTACCTTGCTGTTCAAGGGCCTTAGCTTCTTCTCTCAACCAGCTTTTCTATTGTAACTGATGACTATATTCTAATACTGCTGAGACTAATTGATTCCAGTCATTTGGAGTAATTCTATTCCTAGAGGACCACATATTCAACGTCTGCTTCCTTAGTATTTTTTAAATCTTTCATATGTATAGGTTCCCATTTCAGTCTGCATATCCTTCAGGATAATTGTTATTTGCTGGCCTTTCAGAAACGCTAGCAGGATAAATCATGGCAGCGTGCTAACAACCCTAAGCAGCTCATCTCTAACTCTGTAAGGTAATGGTGAATTTGACTCCCCTCTAACTTCTTTAGTCTGTGTTTCAACACTCTTTTTTATTAGTTTTAATAAGTTCTTCTAATGCTTGGAATCTATTAGTAGTTGCTTTTTGTAGGGTCTGAACATCCTGAACAGTGAGTGCTTCCAAAGCCTTCATTAAATCACTTTCTTATTCTTGTCATTTGTATATAATCCTAAAGATTTTAATTTTATCTATCAGGGCTGCCTTGTCTTCCGTAGTGACTATCTGTACAGCTTTCAAATTACTTTCCAAAGCTAGGTTCTTCTTGACAATTTCTCATAACCATTTTGTAAAGTCTGTATAATTTTTGTCAGTTGCTCATTTTCAGCATTGTTATCAAACAATTTTTTAAGAACAAGATATGAATTGCCAGGCTAATAGCAATTATAGCTAAAAATGTATATATTCCAGCTAGGTTACTTATGTCTGATAATATCCTGTCCAAACTAGAAATTAGCAGGAACCTAATTGCCTTCATATGAAATTTCCTGCCACTGGCGAGGAAAGGATTTTTTTTTATTTATTTATTAGTCTAAAGTGTAAAGTTATCCAGTAATTTACCTCAGTTAAAATCCTCAGAAGATTGTTGTAGGTGTAATAATCTTGATTGACCTGCAGATAGATCCAATATTTAGATGGCTCATTCGTGCGAAAATTAGGATGTAATATTGACGTTTGGCAGGCAGATGCTGCAGGTGTGGCACTAAAACAGGTTGGCTCAGGATGACTCAGGCTCCCAGAGTTGACTGTCCTGTGAATTAAGGTCCTACCCAGGCTGGTAGCAGATTATTTACACTGAACAAATTTGGTTAGCAAGAGCAACTGAGAGTCCTCAGGCTAAGCAAGTGATCAAAACGCTGGACCAGGTTGTGCCCCAGTGATAGAACGGAGCAGAACCTATATTGGGGGCATGTCAAGCAAAAGCTCAGAATGATGCCATACACAGGCTACCCGGAGAGCACAGACCAGCCTCCTGGCACACACAGGCACTTGCTCACACATTCAGCGGGTGTTGAGGGACCAGGATTGTTTGCCACTGGCGGGCAGGCACAGCTTGAACGCTGGCAGGGTGCACCTGGTGGGAGACGGCGGCGGCGGCAGGGGAGGTAGCTCAGAGGCTGTGGAATGCAGACACCGCAAGCTGCTAGGAGTGGGGCAGGGTGGAACAGGCTGCGCTCTCCGAGTGGAGCCGGAAGCACTGGCTGTGCATAGTCTAGCCTGGCGCAGGCACTTTGCTCCAAATGCAGCACTCAGCAGTGCCTCTGGTGCAGTGTGGGGTGAGTCCAGGTGAGCCTGCTGCCTCTGCTGGCCAAGCAGGGGATTTAAAAACCAGGATGTGGACAAAGTTAAGTTCTCCAGGTCAGGCAGCTCTGGTGGTGGGATGGGGTATGCAGCTCTGGCTGCCTAATGCAGGCTTTGTGGGAATTTCAAAAGATGAAGTTTGGGCATACAGCTAGCTGCTGGCCTCCATGGGCGGGAGAGCAGAGCCGCTGCTAGCGAGCAGGGGTTATTAAGCTAGCTAGCGTGGACAGGTGGGCACTCAAGAGGCCACTGGGGCTGTGAGGAGGGCCCACCCACACTTTGGGTGCCAGATAATGTGAGAAATCCACAGATGTCTGGGAAGAATACTTATTTCTTAAGGAATAAAATGGGGATCACACTCATGAATACAAAACAAGTAGATGCTGCTGCTGATCCAGCTGCTGTTCAGCCCAAGGGCTGTGGGGACCGATTGCAACTGTTCTCCCTTGATCCGGCTCAGACCACCCAAAGGAACACCTGACCCCTCTTCCTCAGCTCTTATCCAGCCACATACACAGACAAGACCAAGCCATAGGGCTCGTTACCCCAAAGCCATTGGCTGAATGGATCTAATTCCCACAACACTTTTGCCTAGCTATTAGCCATTAAGGTTTTTTTTTTGAATTTATTTTATTTTATTTTACAATATAATTAACTTTACATATCAGCCATAGATTCCCCCATTCTGCCTCCTCCCCCCCCCCCGCCCACCCCCCATTTCCTTTCCTCCAGGGCAAAGACTCCCCCGAGGATTGAGATCAACCTGGTGGACTCAGTCCAGGCAGGTCTAGTCCCCTCCTCCCAGGCCGAGCCAAGCAACCCTGCTAAGCCCCGGGTTTCAAATACAGCCAATTCATGCACTGAGCACAGGACCCGGTCCAAATGCCTGGATGCCTCCCAGACAGATCAAGCTAATCAACTGTCTCACCCATTCAGAGGGCCTGATCCAGTTGGGGGGCCCTCAGCCATTGGTTCACAGTTCATGTGTTTCCATTCGTTTGGCCACTCGTCCCTGTATTCCATCCATCCCTGGTCCCAACAACTCTTGCTCACATAAACCTTCTCGCCAATTGAACTACCTGAGCTCCACCCAGGGCCTGACCGTGGATATCTGCATCCAGTTCCCTCAGTCACTGGATGGGGTTTCTAGCAGGACAATTAGGGTGTTTGGCCATCCTATCACCAGGGTAGGTCATTTCGGGCTATTTCTCGACTATTGCCAGCAGTCTATTGTGGGGGCATCTTTGTGGATTTCTGTGGGCCTCTCTAGCACTTTGCTTCTTCCTATTCTCATTAAGTTTTTTTTATTATACCAAACAGCAATACATTTTCACACAGTAGACAAATATCCCACAACATTTCCCCCTTTTTGTCTAAATAAAAAGGAAAGGTTTTAAATCTAACATAGTTAAACTATATACAATAAGAACAATGATCAGGTAAGAATTACATTCACAACATTCAGTCAATTTGTATTTGGCAAATTCAGAGAAAGTACTATATTATCTATCCTATCTTAGTGAGTTCAAAGTTTTATACCTAAACCACTTTCTATTATAACTTGTATTACCATCCTAAAAAATGTCTTTTAGACCTTAGAACATCTTTTTAGATAAACAACTTAAATTTTTATGTTTCTCAACCTTATAAACTTTACATCTCTTATGTAAGTTCTTTTCTGAATTTGGTAGCAGGGAAAACTATAAAACTATGACTATCTAGTCTTCAACCCCATCAAAGACCCAAGAAGGATATAATATTACCTAAGTAAACAGAAAGTATAGAGCAAACAAGTTCCAAAACTACAGATATGACAGAAACAGCTGGCTGCCTGGACAGCCACCAAAGTTTCCTCTGCAATGTTGAGGCATTCATCTTCAGCCTATGGGTCTAGAATATCTGACAGACTTTTCTGTGAAGCAAGACTGGCCTGCCTTGTCTTGGCAAAGTTGGTAGTCGCTTTCTTTTGTGTCCTGCTTGTCCAGTTTGGGCAGCATACTGTCAGCAGTCAAGGTAAGGGCAGTTTCTCTTTCCCTCACATCAGCAGACACAGGGAGACAAAAAAATCATATCTTTATTCATAAGGGAGTCAGATTGTCACTCTTTCCATTTTTTAAAGTTTTTATACTCTCTTTGTGGGGCTTTACTGCAACTAGCTTATTAAATTACTGGGGAAGCCGGGCGTTGGTGGCGCACGCCTTTAATCCCAGCACTCGGGAGGCAGAGCCAGGCGGATCTCTGTGAGTTCGAGGCCAGCCTGGGCTACCAAGTGGGCTCCAGGAAAGGTGCAAAGCTACACAGAGAAACCCTGTCTCGAAAAACCAAAAAAAAAAATTACTGGGGAAATGTGTCCTCTGCTAATGTAATCGGGAAGTTACTCTGAAGTATCTTTCACCTAGAAGGTACAAATTGTCAGCAAACCCATCTGAGTCTGGAAAGTTCTTTTTCAGGAGTTTTGTTTGGTTGGTTGAGGTGATGAGTGAGGGGTGGTGATGGTGGTGGTGATGGTGATGGTGATGGTGGTGGTGGTGGTAATGGTGGTGGTAGTGATTGGGGTATGGTGGGGGGATGATGGCTACTGGGATGGTTGGAACAGTTTCGCTATAAAGCCCTGAGTGACCTGGAACTGGCTATGTAGCGCCCAATTCATGGAGATCCTCCAGCTTCTGCCTCCTGAGTGCTAGAATCAAAGGTGTACACCACCACGGGCAGCATTTTTCAAGAATTTTAACTTATGAACTCATTTTCTTTGTAATCATAGGCCTATTCAAATCACTGATTTCGTATTAAGGGCATTTGAAAGTGAGTTGGTTACTTAACCAAAGTGGAGAGTCATCCACAAAACCCTCGCACCATCATGCTGCTGTGTGCAGGATCCGACAGCGGCCAGTTCGTCCTGTTACTGGCCATTCGTGTTCTCTGGATTTCTTTGTTAGTCTTGTTAGAGGTTTTTCAATTGTATTAATCTCTTAAAAACGTAACTTTTATTTCCGTGTCTCCCCTTTGTTTTCTCCCTTCAGCTTCACTGATCTCCGCTTTGCCTGTGCTGTTCCTTCCCTCCATTTCCCTCTGCTGTTCCTTCCCTCCACTTGCTGCTTGTTTTGCTCTTGTTCTCTCTTGCTTCTTCAGATGGGAGCTCACACTATTGATTTGAGACTTTTCCTCTTTTCTATTGTAATTTTAGCTGCTAAGCATGTCTTTCAGATCCACCTTAGATTTGGGTGTTTGCCTTGAGAATTCCTCTGGGGTTCTCTGGCAGTGCATTGTCTGAGCTCCAAGCACGGGGAGATTTCATCTGATCTCCTGCTTCTGAGTTCTCGTTTGGCTCAGGTGACGTCAGCTCGTCAGATGTGTGGAGGTCGTCTTTACAGCGTAGTGTACGCTCTATCCTGGCACATGTTCTGTGGGCACATGAGAATGCCTTCCCTCTTGTCGATAGAGTAATTCAGGCACACACATGTACACGTGCACACGTGCATGCGTGCACACACATCCATCCATCCCTGCAGCATGGCTGTTGTTCATTTCTGCTTAAGGCAGCTGTCAGCTGTTGAATCAGATGTCCAGTGAATATGGATCTGTCCACTTCTCCTGTTGGTCCTACCGGGTTTTCCTCATTTTTCAGCTGCTCTATTTCCTTTACCCCCCACACACTGAGAGTCCTGTCATCTGTCTGTTAGGTTTGCCCTTTCATTGTTCCTGGGTCCTCCCATCTCGCCCTGAGGTCTGTGCTCTGAGGTCTGCTTTCTCCAGAATCAGTGCATCTTTTCTGCTTTCATTTGAGTACCTTGTGCATCGCCTATCTTTTTCAGTACTTTATTTTAATTTTACTTCTTTTACTCTACTTGAAGTAGGTTGCTTGGTGACAGTGTGTGGCTGAGTCGTGTATTTTTATTCATTTGGCCAATTAGTCTTCCTTGTTTTTTAATTTTCTTACATTATTTATTTTATTTGGGAGGGTGGTATGTGTGTGGTGTATGAGCACATGTCTGTGAAGGTGCATAAGCCTGTGAGTGTGCACACCGAGGCCAGAGAAGAAGGGTTGTTCACTGGATCTGGGACACACTGACAGTCAGTGAGGGAACCCCAGGCATCCTGTCTGTCTCCCAAAGTCACCCAAAAGTTATCATTTGAACACACTTGTGTGTTAAACAGACTTGTGTTCTGACACCTCAGAGTGCCTTCCCCAGGGAGTGAGTTCAGTCTCTCTGGTCACTGATCATTCTCAGCCTGAACCACACTTCCTTAGCAATAATAAAGAGCTAAGATTTGGATTTTTGGAGGCCCAAATTACACTTGACACTGTAGCCATGGCCAAATGACAGCCATACCCCACTCTGCTTCAGCTGTCTCTCTGAGGCGCTTGATGAGGATGGCTCCCTATGTTCGTCACTTTCCAGTCGCTGCGACTAAACACCTGACGAGAACTACGTAAGGGAGAAAGGTTCACATAAGTTGACAGTGTGAGTCTGTCCCAGACAGCTGTAATGTCAACCTGACACAGCCTGGCATTATCTAAGAGGAAAGCCTCAATTAAGCAATTGCTTAGATCAGATTGGCCTGTGGACATGCAAGAGAGAAATCGCCTGGATTATTAATTAATGAAAGAAGGCCTAGTCCACTGTGGGTGGCATCATTCCTATGCAGGTGGTCCTGAGCTATGTAAGAAAGCTACAGAAGCATGAGCCCATGTGGGAGCTAGAAAGCTTCAAGATCACGCCTCGAGTTCCTGCCTTGACTTCCCTTGATGACAGTCTATGACTTGCAGTAAAGGATGGAGTAGGCCTTTTCTCCCCTCCAGCTTTTGTTTATGGTGTTTTATCGCTGTGGCAGCGGAAAGGAGACTAGAGCACAATTCATCAGGATGGGGAGGTCACATGGAACCCTGTCAGGAAGCAGGGAAAGATGAGTGTTGATGCTCAGCTCATTTTCTCCTTTTTTCCTCAGTCCAGGACCTCAGCCCATGGGATGGTGCCGCCCACATTTAGAGCAAATCTTCCCACCTCAATTAACCTAATCTAGAAAACTCCTCACAAACACAGCCATAACGATTCTAAATCTTGTCAAGTTGAGAATCAAGATTAACTGTCACACACTAAAAGGTTTCCCAGATCTGATGGCTCATAATTATCCTTCATTGGGCCCTTCCTTCCACCACACACACACACACACACACACACACACACACACACACACACACACACAGGCCTCTGCCCACCCGCCATTTTGTCCTACACAAGTCTTGAAGGAGGATTTCCCTGTGTGCTCCTGTAAAACATTATAAACCTCATTCATCAGTTTTTTGAAATCTTGTTCATTTAAATTGTCACAGCTCAAGAGCCCCGGGATTTAAGCCCTGGAAAGGGGAAGGCTCGTCAGCAGAATTTCCATGTTAATTTGTAAAGAAGAAGAGGGACATTAAAACCTTCTACTCTGCAGAAGTCAGTGGAGAAACTGCAGACAGGGGAGCCTGGGGGTGGCGGGGGTGGGGTGGGGAGGGTAGGAGAGAGAAAGTCCACAGATGCCTGAGCTCTTGAGGACTTGGCTTTTCCCCTGTTGGAGTAAGAAGGGTGTGAGAATGAGGAGGTAGGAAAATCATGACCGGTAGAGTCAAGCTTGGAAGGACCAGGCACAGGAACAAGATACTGGTGTAAACTAGCTGGGAAACAGCATGATTTATGGGAGGCAAATTGATATCCACCCTCAAGGTACAAATGTACTCTGGAGAAGCACATTCCATGTTTTTCATCTTTGTCTTTTATCACTTAAGCTACCAGAGATGATACCATTGGTTAACGTATTTCCAGGAAATGCTTGTTCATACATAAATTTTTTGACATACAGTGACTGGACAAATTGTTCAGATCTGTTCCAAGAAGGCAGCTTTTTCAAAGTTATTTATGCTTCCAACCCAACATTTTTTTTAGCACCTAGGGGGGGGGGGGGGGGGTTTGGGTTTTTTTGTTTTTTTTTTTAATGCCTAAAGGGATTTTCTTTCTGGCTCAGTCTTTGAAAATGCATGCGTGTGAGAATGGTCTCTGATCTTTTTGCATATGCAAATACAAAGCAGACAGAAAAACCAAGCCAGCCTAAGAGAGGCCATGTGAAATACCCGACCCCCTAGGGTGGTTGAGGAAAAGAATGGAAAGTTAACCCTGGAGAGTCCATACCATGGGGCCCTTAGCAGGATCAGGAGGAGGACTCAGTGTTTCCTCTGTCCCCCTCTGAAACTCCTCTCCAAGTGGGGGCTGGTTAGTCCAACAATCACTGTGTGCACACACAAGAGGCTGAGCACACAGTGGTTGCTCAGTCCACTGAGTTGCATAGCTCAGCTGCCCCGGTCCCAACTGAAGGCCCGACGATTCCTAGAGACTGTTCTTCAGTCTGTGAGTCCGTGTAGGAAGAATAAAGAAACTGGCTTCTCATGGCAGCAAAAGATGGTCTCAACGGCACAGCAACCAAGTGGGATGGAGGCACTCAGCCCCAAGAAGTGAAGGCACACAGGGAGCATGGCTTCCCCCAGACCTCTACAGACCCGACTCGCCTCTGGATGGCCGCATCCACTCTAGGACTGTCTAGTTCTCTGCCCAGTTCATCCTGCCTGGAAGTGCCCTTGATGGCCTGCCCAGAGGTT